>SNQJ01S0032455.1:28591-57650 GCA_010110895.2 Picea sitchensis | reverse complement strand
GACCAGTTAGCAAAGGAACCAACTCAAGCCTATTTTCAGATAGTTTTGTTGTAAATGGATCAAATGTAATCAGATCTTGAGTTATTCTTCAACCAAGATCCACCAAAAACACACAAAGACAATATTTTGTAAATCTGTCCATGATTGACACTCTAGATTTGGAGAAATTGGTTCTAATTTGTCCCGTGCCTCTTTGTATAAAATGTATGAGCAGAGTGGAGAGGAGAAGGAAGGATTGGCATCAGAAATATCCATGCTTGGACATTTGTAATCTTTGAATTTCATTTCATAATAATCAATTGTTGATGTTTTGTTCCTATGCTTGAGTGCTTACTTAGTTTGAAGCTTTCTCACAGCGTGTGCTAGGTTTGGCAGGGCCCCCATTCTCTAATATGTGTTCTGTTATTTCCATTTGTTCTTAGTTAGCTAGTTTAGCCATAGATATAAATTCCTTGTATGAGTTTCAATTATTGCTTATGTATTTCAAGCTCTCATTACATGTCATTTACATTTGACCACTGAAGGCCATGGTTCATGAGTGAAACTCCTCTTTTGAATCCCTTTAATGCTTGACCATTAGAGTGGTAGAAAGACTGGGATTGGCACTCTTGGAGAAGTCATGCTACTATTGGTCTAGTGCAGTCATATATTTCCCATTAGAGTAAGCTCCAGTCCTGCATATACTTTATCTGCATCTCACAAGCTTACGAGCCCCCAGATTGATGATTTAATGTCCGAAATTTATAGATATAAATAACCCCACATTTTTGGTGTCGTTTTCAAGGAGTTGTTGAAGGGATTGGAGCACTTTCAGTTTTTTTGTTTCAGTGCACCAACATTTAAGACTCGGAGGAGGAGAAACGATAAGATGCAAAGGTGCCCTTATTTCTAAAAGGGTTCTAGCCCGCCGCATTCACTTTAGTGAGTTTCTCCAAGCCCCTTTTTGTGTTGGTGCAGTGTGTCTTCTTTTGGATTGATGCATGGAAAGGGAAAGCTTATCATGTCAATAGACAACTTGGTGATAGCAGAGTCTTAGTAGCATGAAGGATCCGAATACATGCTCTGCTTTGGAATTTGTCTTGTGAGGTGTGCAAGATTTCATTTATTTTCTTAAAGTTCTTGTTTTCGGTTTGTAAAAAATCCATACACTAATCCATGTGCCAGACAGGGATTAGCAGACTAACCAGAAGAATGTAAATATGCTCAAGCATTTGTTGAGCAAAGGAGGACATACCCCTGCAAGGATCTTCTCAAATCCTTTCCCACACTCCAGAGTCGTTACCAGGGATGAGCCTGTAATTCAGGAACCAGTGGAGGAACCAGAGATCCATGAACATATTCCACAGGAGGAGGATCTAGAAGTTTCTTCTAGTAGTCCTTGTGAGCATATAGAAGTGATTAAAGAGTCATGGACCACATCARATGAAGAGCAGATATTAGAGCCAAAKATCGAAGAATTTTTGGCATGTTTGTCACCRRATCCTTTGTGCATTATGGAGTGTGAAGACYAGTTATCCAGAGAACTTCATGGCATGACAATCAAAGAGAMCCAAGGAAACAAAGATTACATTGAAGCTTGGTTCCAAACCGTCATCGGGCCACAATACCCCTCCATCCTTCAACACTTATTGGCATCATCTCCACKAGAGCAATTGGCCTCTCATGTTCRGGCAGCYATTGAGGTATATTTTTCATACTTGGATATGAGCCTGCTTGTAATCTGCAACACACATGGCTTCACTGGAAATACTTCTACACTTGAAGAAAAGGTTTMCTTTTTCAAGTAGGGTAGGATAGTAGATCAATAAATTTCAATAAATGTTGCATATAGTTATTGGTCCAGCTCAAAGTACAGTGCAACAACATTTTCATGTTTTTTTCTGAATAAGCGGGGAACACCAGTAGTTGACAAGGCAGTTGGTTGGAAGGAGATCTCTGTTCTCATCCCTGATTTATGTTCCTAATATAGACTCCTATTGAGATTTGATTTGTTGTAAATGTGCATGATGGAAAGGTTGATCTTATGGTTTGGTATAAGTTAAAATTTGCAGACAATTGCAGCCAACAAAGATCTTCGGGACAGCAGCAGACTTTGCCAGCTGCAACATTTTTCTGTTCTGGTACAAGAACTGCATAGTGGTACCGGAAATCTGTAGATACATTTTTCATATTCTTAATTATTTGAATAGATTGACAACAAATCTTCAGAATTTTGAGTATGATTGCCTTCATAACTTCAATGCTCAGATATGTATGACAACAAGCAATACATCAGCATTGATCTTAGCGCTTTGTTTTGGATCAGCCTCAAGTTCAACTCCTTTTATCAGCAGGCCTAGCAACTTCATCATGCAAGCAGCACTTGAGGTAAAGACCAACTTGAAACTTTTTAATTTGTTAAGAATTTAGGGAATGGTGATAAGAAAACTATTGTAACCATCCATTTGTCTATGTCTCTCTCGCTTTGCAAAGCACCTTTTCAATATGTTTCACCCCTCATACCTTACCATCTCTACTATCATTCATCATCTGTTCCATTTCTGTTTCGCTTAGGAATTTGACCAGAAAAATATCCACCTCCAATTAAGTTGCTAGACTTGCAAAACACTGCCTATGTTATGAAGCATAAACAGGGAATTATTGGCATGTTGTTAAAGGTTGTAGCTTGCAAAAGATGGTTCTGATTGTGAATTCATTAGAGCTAGATAAAATTATTCCAAAGGTCTCCAGTATTATCAGAGAAATAAGGAAGGCACACCATAGAGACAATAAACCATCAGTGGTTCTCATAGTTTGCTACTCCTCTGATTCTCCTATGCATAACAATTACTATAAGATTGTTAATCTTAACATTCTCCATATTGGGGGAGGAATTTTTTAGGTTCTGTCGTGTTCTATGTGTCTCTTTCTCTTATTTTGCATTTTGGGGTTCAATGAGAGTGTGGATGCACCTAGATTCTATTTTGACGGGAATGATGTTGACAGTGATCCTAATGACCATACTCTCATCTACTGCACATTCAAAGAAACTTACCACTATGAAGCATTATTTGAGAAGAAAATTGATTTCACAATATCCCACAAACCGAGAACTAGGGGCTCATGATTTCTGGAGGGAAGAAGCACTACAGTAAAGTAAGACAAACAAACCCAGTTAATTTCTCACCCAGATAATTCATGGTTTTCGAGAAAATGGGCATAGTCACCTACAGCCATTTTGTCGTTATGTCAAAATCCGTGATGTGGATATCTCTAATTATTTTTGGTAGGTAGAAGATTAAAGGATTACCAACCACCCCACAAAATTTCTCAGGTACCCAGTTCATAAATTTGAAGAAATCACTTTTGTTGTGGAGGCTGCAAAAGATAGTTGCCCAGCCATAGTGGCTACAGAGCTTGTTGAGATGCCAATGGAGAAACGTACTCAGGTGTCAGGTATCAGTTCTTCCAACAATTTTATGCCATTTTGCTATTGTATTTAGCTGTTCGTAGTTGTTGGTCTCTTAATTCTGAAGGCATGGCAATGTTGGCATTTCGTGGGTGTGTGAATATGGATCCTTACAATGCCTTATCAAACTGGAACCCTGACGATGAAGATCCTTGCAAATGGCGTGGAGTAAGTTGTGTAGATGGGAAAGTCGTATCCCTGGAGTTGGTAGATATTTATCTTCAAGGAATTCTGGCACCTGAACTTGGGCAACTTATCCATCTTCAAAAACTTGTCCTTTACAAGAAAAAATTCTCAGGGAGCATTCCAAAAGAACTTGGAGAGTTAGGAAACCTGGAGTTTTTGAATTTAAGTCATCGTGGCTTGAATGGAAAGATTCCTTCAGATCTGGGAAATATATCAACCCTCAAAAGCCTTCTTGCAGACAATAAATTTGAAGGCAGCATTTCACCCGAACTTGGCAATATTATCTCTCTTTGTGAGTTACAGTTGGACAGAAATCAATTATCTGGTTTTATACCAGGTTTTGACCATAGAAATCAGAAAACCAGTGGAAGTGTCAGCTTATGTGGTTCGAAGTACCTAAAGAAAACTGATTTTTCTTTCAACTATTTTTCTAGGAGAAATCCCTTCTTGTTTAAGATCACTTACAAGCTTTCAATGGAATTGTTTCCAAGATCAAATATCTCAACATCACCTTCAGCGAAGATGTGGTAATGAAGCACTGCATTTGCAACACACCGTCATGGATGTTGTGTTCTCCAAAGATGTGTTGATCACTCGTCTGGAGCACAACGAGATTGTTTGGTTGCATAAATAGTTATCTCAAGATCCATTTGGAAACTATGATGTACAATATATTTTGGATTTTGAAAGTTATTGAGCAATGAGAACTATGTCTTTCTTTGTAAAAGTTCAGCATTAATGCGGTGGAAAAGTGTTTGAAACTTTGTAAAGAAGAGCAACATGTCACCATTATTAGGGAGCTGCTAAACAGTTCTTGACTTGTACAGCTTTTAAAGGATCTTTATGGAAACTATGTTGTTCAATCTGCTGTGGCAATTTCGAAGGATGGAATTCACAATCCAGCCACATGTGCCAAATTTGCAGAGCAGTCCGTTTGGGAGTTCTACAAACTCACCTTCTCTTTCTAGTTATGTACCACCAGCATCTTTATTTTCAAGTAGCTTTTTATGTGGGAGCACAAGCCCTTCTTTGTTTAGGTCGATTCTGCCTGCTTCGGCTTCTGGTGCTTCAGGTAGCTTATTTGGCTTAGTTGCACCCAATTCATCAACCTCATCTGATCTATCTTCCTTTGGCCCTGCAGAGGACTGTGGAAAAGGTTCCAAGCATACACCAAATGGTTCAGAGGCAGAATATGTTGGATCTTTGATTCCATGTAGCACAGCCACTAAACTTGTGCTTATAATAACATCACCAAGAAGTACCTTGATTATGAGAAATCTCAAGGTGAAGGAAGAGATTGAGAAGGCAAAGAAACAAGAATCTGATGCATGTTCTTCACTAGGATAAAAAAGAAACTCTAGAGCTTGAGCAGGAAAGAACTGGATCTCAAAAGGGTAACAGAAGAAAGATTTTCTTTGAGTGCTTCTATGGACTGTTTAAAGGCAGAACTCAGAATTCGGGATACCTAGCCCCCAAGCACAGCAAACAGGTCAGCCCTACCTTGTTTCATGAGGACATGCAAAAGCACAGGCATGGGGGAGATGTCGAATCGCCAATTTGTCATCTTTTTCATCTTTTTCTAATCATTTTACCGCATCCTGTCACCTTCTCATTGCCCTTATTACCATGTTTCTTCATGAATATACCACAACAAACTTACGAATGTTGGCGTAATTAATTATCATTATTTTCCTTTATTTTTGATGAATTAGAAAGGATTATTGTTGATGTTACTAATGATGGTTTGCCCAGCGTGGTTCATGTAGCTTTTATGCAGCCTCCAAAGTTGGCATATCTACGCAGCTCCATGGCAAACTCTGAAGAGTAAGATTTGTTCCTAGGGATGATGACATGGATCTGTGTTGCTTAATTCATACCTAAGACGGTTCCATCGGTCTCCAGCTTATGATTTTCAATTCAAACAACTTGTGTCAGGAAAAATAGAGTAACGAACTTCAGATGCAAGCTCCAGAGCAACGAAGAAGAATTTAGAAAATCCATGACATGGGTTTTTTCAGAACATCCCCAATTGGGTGACTCATGGGCAGTTTTTCCAAAAAGGGCATGGATTGGGAGATACGCGCAGCTCTTTCAAAGGGATCTTTCTTGTTGTGGTTGTTTTCAAACTGCACCTCCAAACAGAGCGACCAGTTAGCAAAGGAACCAACTCAAGCCTATTCTCAGATAATTTTGTGGTAAATGGATCAAATGTAATCAGATCTTGAGTTGTTTTTCAACCAAGGTCCACCAAAAACACACAAAGACAATATTTTGTAAATCTTTCCATGACTGACAGTCTAGATTTGGAGGAATTGGTTCCAATTTGTCCCCTGCCTCTTTGTATAAAATGTATGAGCAGAGTGGAGAGGAGAAGGAAGGATTAGCATCAGAAATATCCATGCTTGGACACTTGTAATCTTTGAATTTCATTTCATAATAATCAGTTGTTTGATGTTTTGTTCCTGTGCTTGAGTGCTTACTTAGTCTGAAGCTTTCTCACAGCATGTGCTAGGTTTGGCAGGCCCCCCATTATCTAACATGCGTTGTGTTATTTCCCTTTGTTCTTAGTTAGCTAGTTTAGCTATAGATATGAATTCCTTGTATGAGTTTCAATTATTGCTTATGTATTTCAAGCTTTCAATACATGCCATTTACATTTAACCATTGAATGCCATGGTTCATGAGTGAAACTCCTCTTTTGAATCCTTTGAACGCTTGACCATTAGAGTGGGCCGAAAGACTGGGATTGGCACTCTTGGAGAAGCCTTGCTACTATTGGTCCAGTGCAGTCATAGATTTCCCATTAGAGTAGGCTCTGGTCCTGCATATACTTTGCCTGCATATCACAAGCTTACAAGCCCCCGGGTTAATGATTTAATGTCCGAAATTTATGCATATAAATAACCCCACAGACCCCACCCACTAATTGATGAATCCATTCCTACACTTGAGCAAGATGATGGAATCTGCTATATCCATCAGGAAAAGTTTCCTAGTAATTAGTGCTACCTTTTTCTTATATATATATATATATTGTTTGACTAACAATATATCATTCAGCTGGTGATTAAAACGAAGTATGGTGGAAAGAGTGATGTATATGCACAATTTTATTGTAAAGTGCATTGTACATTTGGCATAACAATGGTCTAGAGTGAATTGCATACTTGTCATAACAGAATTGAAGTGTTGGGCTGAACTTTTGGCATAAACAGTGTGCTTGCTAGCTGGCAGAATAGAAATAGAGAGCTTGGTTTGCATCACAGAGTATGCTACTTTGGCATTGCAGAGTTTGAATGCACTTGAACCTATAAAAATTGAAAGTGTTTTATTTAACAAAATTCCACATGTTCTCAGATAAAATAGTTGTAATTTGCGTGGTTTCCTTGTTTTCTTCTATAAATGTGAATAAGATACAATGGAATGAAGACTCTAATTCTTCATGGATTAACTTGTAAGAAGTGTTGCAACTTAACAATTCAAATAGAGAACCATTCACTGGATGGGATCTTTGGTTCAGACAAATCCTGGTTTAATGTATTAGAAGTTTGGGATTCTATTTCAAGTGGAGTCGGTGATCTGGTTTTGAAAACAAATCAACCAGTTCTGAAATCATATATGATTGAAAATGGGCAATCCAATGATAAAAAAAGGTCCCTCATCTATAGTGAAGAAGAGGTGTCCAGCATCTTTTAGTCAGAGCACAAGTGTTTTAATACCTAATGACAACAAAAGGATGGGATTTAATACAAGAACATTTACTTGTGGTCTTCAGCTTAACAATTTTGCCCTAACACAGGCACTGCAGCAAAGCAGAACAAAAATGTAGTTATTACAGATATTGTGACATGCATGGAAGAGTTGAAGTCTAGAATTCACAATGTCGATATACCTCAAGCTACTCCATATGGTGTTAACAAAATTAACTTTTCTGATACCATGGAGTTTTTGGCGCTTGATGCACTTGATGACAATGGACACCAGTTAGTGCTTAATGGAATTATATTGGTGACAGATTATAAGTCAAGTACTATATCAAGCTCAGATGCTTGTAGAGTTCTTGATTTCTGATGATCAGTGTAGTGGGTTTATAATCTTCATAGAGTATGACCCATGGCTAAAAACTTGCCTTAGAAACTGTGCCTCATCAAATCAAGTTCTCAGTATTCTCCTTCTTAATGGGATTGTCTTTCAAAAGCTACAGCTTACCATTGCAACTAAGGAGACATGTCCTTGCTTGAAACCATCCCATCATTTCTATTTACTAAATCATCTGTGGATGGGAAGGTTCAAAGGAGCTGAGATGTGGAGAATCCAATGCTTTTATAGAAGTTTGAAACATTAAATGTTGTGTGTAGTCCCCAACATCTACAATAATGCCAAACAACTCAAGGAATGGCAATATAATGGTGGAGAGAACCGGGACTGTGGTAAAATCGTCCTTTTCCATTTGTAGGGTTTCTTTTGGAAGAAGGTTGCTTGATAGCAGGCATTATGGAGCCTCTGATTGTCGTTGCGGGAGATCCTCATCTGTGACCACTTCCCAACAAGCCCTAAAACAACAACACAAATCCAAACTTCATGCAGAAAATCTAGACCTGTGTACATCACCAAAGCAAGGGGGATTGGAAACCATGAAAATGCTTTTACACAAAGAAATGTTAGTGATGAAGAACAAGGGTTTTCTGTTGGATTAGCACGTAGGCTTGCTGATATTGAACAGCTAGGAAAACGTTTAGGATTTTAAATGTAATATTTTGCNAGGGGGATTGGAAACCATGAAAATGCTTTTACACAAAGAAATGTTAGTGATGAAGAACAAGGGTTTTCTGTTGGATTAGCACGTAGGCTTGCTGATATTGAACAGCTAGGAAAACGTTTAGGATTTTAAATGTAATATTTTGCAACACTGGTAATGATCTTGTGATAATATAACAACATCATTACTATAATTAATTAGAAGAATGAAATTTTAAGTACATCACAAAATAGCCCTTAGTTCGTTGATTCTTTGGCAACGTTGCTTTACGATATGAGTTCTCCCTTTAGACAATGTATGATACGGATTGTGCAGCCTTGAGAGGGTTTTAATAACTCTCATCAGCGATTTGATCAAGTGCTAATGTACTTGTTGCAACATACGCTTCGATCATTTTATATTTGTTACAAATATTGTTATAAGCTCTACATTCTAGGAGTATGTTATTATCTTGTTTAAGAGATGGGCACAATTTGAGTGGGTCTAATGGTTAAGAACATGTGTTTCATCGTAGGGTATGTATATCTCTGTAGACTTTAGCAGTGAAATCGTTGTGCGGAGGGGGTCCCTTGTCCCATAAACAAAGGGATCTCATACACTAATTTGGTGAATTATTATTATATAAAGAAAGAGGGTAATACTTAAGAAAGCATAACAAAACTAAGAGAAATAAACAATTGCAAAGAAAAGAAGGTGTTGCTAGATAATTGATTAAGCACGTCATGGTGTAGATATGGGTTTGTGAATCAAACGAGAAGAGTACATTTTCATTATGGGTAGGATCGTATAATGAATTTGGAAAAATTATAACAATGACCACCATGAGGCCAATCTCTCTATGAAATAAACCTAATATATGGTTCACCTAGAATAAGCATTCATATCCCAGACCTTCTCTTTTATTAACAGTGTTGTGGGATGTGACTAATTTGTTCATCATATCATAATAGAAATAAATCATAATTTCATCTACATGTGAGATTCAATGTATCAATGTAGAATGTTGGTAAAAAAATGCTAAATTACAAAAACACTACTTATACACTTAAAATCTGCAACATAAGATACATGTAAATAAAGACGTTATGTAAAGAATCGTAGTGGAGGAGGGAGGGAGGATGGGAACTCACAAAGGTGTGGTTGTGTAATAGACAACATGGTGATAGAAGGTGAGAGCTACACAGTTGAAGAAGTGGAATGGTGTCATTTTCTTCTACTTTGATTGTTAGGAAAAAGCAGGATGTCACAGGAGTTGTACCCATAGCTTACACATGTCGTGAAAAGATGCAATTAAGCAAATGGCTATTCTTTGACTACTTAAAAATGAAGTGGGTCATGTGTAGTTTCTCAAGCTTGAGGAGTTGCAATTGGAGTCGAGCAATACAAATGTTTCCAGTATCTTCCTTGAAGATTCTACATACGTCATGAATAGATGAAACTGAGCAAAAGGGTGGTATTTGACTTTTGAAAAATGAAGTGGGTGGTGTGTAGTTTCTCAAGATTGAGGAATTGCAATGGGGGTTGATTGATACAAAGGTTTCCATATTTTTCCTTTGTGTCACCAATACATATATTCAACTCCACATATTATATATGTGTGGGGCTATCTAAATTATTTTTTTGGCACAAAAAAATTATAAAAGGCAAATTATTTTTTCAGGGAAAAAAACATTATAAAAAGGTAATTTTTTTTTTTCACGTCAGTCTTAAAGGGACGAAAAAAACATTGATATTTGTTTAGGTCAAGGGAAAGAAAAAGAGGAGTAACTTTTAATACTTTACAATAAGTTTTGGCATCACAACTAGTTATTACCATCAATGTCGGAGATCAATGTCGATTTCACATCCAAATGTAGTAGTGTCTATAACCACAAGGGTTAGCTCAAGTGGTTTGACTTGTTATGTCGAAGTCATGTTGGCCAAGGAGGTCACCGAGTTGAGTCCACCTAGATCCCTTGAGGTTAGGTGTAAATGTCTTCCATCGATGGTATTTACCCTAGGTACCATTCACGAAATGTGAGGAAATGCTTAGAAGATTTCCCATGGAAAAGTTCCTTGGAAAAACACATACACACACACACACACTTTCCAAGGAAAACATTGTGCCCTCTTCCCCAGAATATTCAATTAAGGATAGTTCAACTACTAACCACAATAGTGGCCAATAACCTAATGAGATTCAACCAGACTAGAACCAAAGACCTCATGGTAAACTCTACCCTAAAACAATCCATCCAGACCAACTGAGCTAACCCATAGGGGTTGTGTGTGTGTACACGCACACACACACATAAAACCTCATCGGATTTCCCCCTCTTCCCTAAAATATCCAGATGGAGGGAAACTCAATCACTTGCCACAATAGTGGCTAGCAACGATAAGGGACTCTATCGTATTTAAAATTGTGACCTATGGCCTCCCTATTGGCAACATGCCTTGGGTAGTTGATTCAATCAATTAAACTGACCCTTGGGGATTAAAATTTGAAGGACATAGAGGTGGGATTTGATCCACTTATGGCATGTGTGTGTGCATGTGTAACCCAAGGGGTTAGCTCAACTTCTTATTTCCAATGTCACTAAGCATTTGGTTAATTCGGTGTTGGTAAGTGCCCAGTTCAAGTCCCCCTAGGTGAGGCGCACTAGTCTACACCTACAATTTTACAAGGGATGTTATCCACAAATATGGGGAAGCATCCCTTAGGTTTCCCCATGAGGTTTTTGTTGGGATATGTGTGTGTGTGTGTGTTTTCCAAGGAAAACCTTGCAAGGAAACCCCCCACCACTTCCCCACATTCCATGGATGTTTCCCAGTGTAAACCCATTGGTGTTGATTATGACACTTGACTTGATAGGGACATTGAGTGAGCCACACAATATATGCACATAGGCCAAGTGATCAGCCAAAGAGCTCCTACATGAATCTTTAAGTACCCAACCAATCGAGCTAGCCCACGAGACTTATATACACACACACACTCACACATAGATATATATTGATCTATAATTTTTTACAAGGAAATGACAAGTTTACAAGGGATGTCATCCACGAATGTAGGGAGGCATCCATTGGGGAGGGGGGAGCATTTGAACTAGGCACTTATTGACATGGAACTAGCCAAATGCTCAACAACATTGGCAACAATCGATTGAGCTAACCCTATGGGCTTGAAATGCTTGGAACATCTCATCTTGCCCTCAATTACTTGAGGGAGAGTGAGATTGTTGGTACCTTGCCAATCCAAATTAGTGCATGAGTGGAAAACATGTTACAAGCATAATTTAAATCTAGGATGAGAAGATAATAACTTGTCCTCTTAACCAACCAAGCTAGACCTAATTCTCTCTCTCTCTCACACACACACATAGATGTATGTCAATGTATTAGCTCAATTGGTTGCCACCAATCTTATTGGGAATTTGGATTGTTCCATGCAATCAAGTGCCTAGTTTGAATCCCCCTTAGGTTGGGCACGCTATTCTATGTCGACATGTTTAATAGGGATTCCATCCATGAATCTGGGAAAGCATCCCTTGGGTTTCCCTTCATGGTTTTCCTTGGAAAAAAAAATGATATGCATACATACATACAAGCAGGCATACATGTATGTATGTACATTTTTTTCCAAAGAAAACCTCATAGGATCCCTCCTCTTCCCTGAAATATCTGGATGGAGGGTGGCTCAACCATCAACCACAATAGCAGTAGGTAACCCATAGGGACTTTACTAGACTCGAATCTCAGCCAAACTAGAACCAAAGACATTGGAGTGAATTGTGCCTTCAAATAGTCCATTCAAACAAATTGAGCTAACCCATTGGGCTACATATACGTTTTTTTCCTAAGAAAAAAATCACAACTTATTTGAGTAGGAAAAAGGTTGCATTCCAATGTGCATAAAGCACTAAAAAACAAGTCCACTTTACAACAAAAACAAACAAAGAAATGTTCTACACTCCACAAAAAAAAACTCAACAAGAAACAATGCATAGACCTAAAAGTCCATTTATACAAACTAAACATAAAAATCACATAGGACTTCAAAAAATTCCATGAAAAGTAAATGAACAATGACTATGTCATCAACAAAAGGACTCAAAGAAAGAGTCACCTAACAACATATGATTTACAAGAAACTAGAAGCATATGGATATTGATATAGTTGGGTGATCAACACCCTTAGCAACTTTCGAAACATCCCAAGCACTAACCACCAACTCTAATGCCTTCTTTGATAACACATCAACTTCATAATCCAATTTCCTATAAATATGAGAAAAAGAGTTGAAAAGGAGTTTGTTTGCAACAACTTTGCTTGCTCATAAAGAGGCACCAGGACCAAATTATACATGCTATAAGATCCATAAATCTATTTTATAACCAATTTTGTGTCTCTGATTATTCAAATGTGAGGCATGCATTTCTCCAAAGCCAACCTCAAGACCATAATAATAGCTTTCCATTCAACATCCTAATAATTAGTTCCTCCACCTAATATGCTTTGAAAAAAAAATTATGAGAGTCATTAAAATAGATTACCTCTCCATCCCCACAAGAACCTAGAACTCCTTGACATGTGCCATCCAAAAACACTCATGGGATAGATTTATCAACATCTAGGTAATTTATCTTCCAAGAGGTTTAACCTTTGGTGTGGACTTAATGCCATCAAACAAGTATTGAAATTGATGCTATACTTGAAAGGAATGAACCTCCTTCTCTTGGAAGAGCATAGAATTTCTTGCAATCCAAACATGCTAAGAAGCAATAAGAGGCAAAACTTTATACTCCTTTAGAGAATTTTTATTAAACCCCTTATTCATGCACTCAAGAAGAGAGATATAATTCCATGTATCTTTCCTAGTTGTCAACTAAAGAACAAATCCATGCACCTCCTTTGTGTAGGCATAGTGAACCAAAAGATGATCAGTTGTTTGCCCCTTACATTTGCAAACATAATAGATGTTGGGGCCTTGCTAGGCTCACTTTTGCAAGACTTCCTAAGTGAATATTTTATTGGATAGAGTCGGCCACATAAAGACCTGAGTTTTCATGGGTGCTTTCACTTTTCAAACTAGCCTCCACCTCAAGTATGCCCCCTCAACATCAATATTAAACATTTCCTTATATCCTAGGATTGCAGTAAATTGACCAGAAGAAACATTTTTTACCAAAACAATAAATCAGTTTCTTCTCTCAACATAGTGGAACATTTAACTAGATGTTAAGCGTAGAAGTTCTAGATATTATCCCCAAGTCCTACTAGATCTAGAAGTCTGACCTTCTTCCATCCTTGTCTCAATAAGACTGTTGATACAAGATTTGCTATATCATAAAGAAAGTGTAATCCGTGTTCTTAGAGGTGAATGATGATATGTTTTGGAATAATATGGTGTCCTTCACACCCCAGCTAAGGATATATCCCTAACATTGATTTCTTCCCATCCCATATCCTCTAGGCCATCTAGTTTCCAACCAAATGAATCATAAAAAGAGCTTTCAAGGAGACATATACATTTGAAGTTGACTTTACCAGGGATCTAATCCACTCCTTGAAGGATAAAGGCTCTAAGTACTTTTGTTGAATAACATATGACCACAAAAGTTCATTTCAAATAGGCCTCCACAAGATTTTAGTAGCAAGTACTTTGCTAAAATAATGAATATTTTTTAATTCCCATCTACCCATTGACTTAAGTTTCTCTATTCTTTTCCATTTCACTAATGCTATGCCATCCTTCTCTTTTTTCCAATGCATAAAAATATACAATGTATTTTTCTTATATTTTCCAATAACCTAATGGGAATGATGGTAGACAAAGAATGTTGAAAAACAAGGATTGCCTCTAACACAAATTTCACCAAAGTAAGTCTATCATCAATAGACAACCACCTAGTACACAAATTTCAATTTTCTGATAACGATGGAGCTAATCTTGATACCCATAGTAATTTGGCTTCAACATAAACCCCAAGTACTTAAAACCATTGTTGAAAGGAATATCATTGAAAAGAGTCTAAGGATTGTCTCATCTTGTCCCTGGTGAACTCTGTCAAGAGAGATGGAGGATTTTAGAGTATCAATTTACATGCAAGTGGAAAAACAATATAGATCTATAATCTATTTGTACTTAAGTGCTTTTGTATAGGATCCATCTCCGAACAATAATACATAATCAATGAAGATTGAGGGAGACAGTGTCAAAGCCCTTCTAAGTTTGACCCCTTTGAGTGATCCATTCTTGTGGGACTCCATAATAACTCTACTTGAATCTTCAACTAGAGGCAGACCTGTTAATAAGGACTAAAAATGACATAGAGTTTAAACATCCCACAATATAATTAACAAAGGAACACAACATCCAATATGAATAAGAATTAACTTGAGGTACAACCAATTTTCCCTATAATAGGCCTCCAAGAATCCTAATTTAACCACCATAGCTTGCAATTTCTTAGAATTTGTAGAGTGTAGCCCCTATGAGGCTACCCTTATTACATGATAAATTTATCTATTGCTTAGAAGACCGAACTGTTTTCGAGAAATGGAGTCTGAGAGTACCTATTTTAATCTTTTAGCTATTACTTTGCAAACAATTTTATAAACACCACTACAAAACGAGATGGGCATAAAATCCTCAAAAGGTGGCTTGATTATCCTGTTTTGGAATCAAAGTAAAGAATGTTGAGTTAATAGATCATAAGACTTGACCAAATACCTTGATTACGTCTACCACCTTAACAAGACCCCCTTCAATGAGGTCATATAATCCAAAGTAGAAGTTAGTGATCTAACCCCTCATGCTTGGACTCTTATCTTTCTTGAAAGACTCTACCACAAAACTTTAACTCTTCTTTGGTGGTCTCAACCATTAAGTCCCCATTAACCTCGTCATTAATGAAACAAGGGAAAAAGATGCAATCTTAATTATCTCTAAAATATTCACTCTATTAGGCTCTTTCTAAATATTATTGAAGTGAGAAACACCCAGGGCTGCAATGTCTTTGAAACTTCTAACTTTCCTACTTTCACTATCTTCCAACTCCTATATTGTATCAACACATTTCCTCTACTTTGCATAGTATCCCCTTGGAAACCATAAATCCCTTCTTTTCAATATCCACTTTCAGTCTTTCCATTCCATAAGTTTTCTCTTGGAGGTCTCTAACAGTTTTAATTGTGATTTTTAGTTTTCAGAAAAAACCCCTCAAGATTTTTGTGTGAAGAGCTAAAAAATACTCTCTTCCACTTCCCACAACTAATCTTGGGAATATGGTATTTTTTCTTTTCCCAAGTCATTGTGGCCTTCTTAACTCTTTTAAATTATCCACAATCTATAACATTGTTGTCTCTTAAGAAGTTGGATTGAAATTAACCCAACTTGCTTTCACTATATTTATGAGGTCTTTATCTTCTAGCCAAAAGGAGTTAAACTTGAAGGGGGTTGCTGGATTTTTCTCATATATGTCCAGTTGTAAAAAGATTCACATGTGATCCAAGGAATCACTTGAACCAATTCAAGATCTGATCATGTCAGTATCTGAAAGTATTTTTTTTTACATAGGAAACCTTTCAATCCTTTTTGAAATGCCTCCATTCCCTACCCTAAAAATTCTCCAAGTAGACCCTAATCTTAAATGTTATACATCACATGGATTTGAAGTCCCAATTTTATTGAGGAAATAATTAGCTAGCTAGTCCATTATGGTTGCCTCACTCAAAATTTCAAATCTCTTGGTAACAAAGTTAGGTCACATGCAATAACAACATAGTCCTCTTTTACATAATCTTGAGGAAAAAATAGTTCCCAACACTCATTTATATCCATCATACACATTAACTAGGGAGAAGTGTTTTCCCAACTCATGGGAAAACAACTCAATCACTACACCTACAGACAAGAAAGATGAGTGTATCAACTAAAATAAATTATTCCACCTTTTTATAAGCCCTCCCAATTTACCAACAAGATCTAAGCTAATAAACCACCATTTTTTTAACAAAGAAGAAATAATAGCTTTTGTTTGGTCACCATCTAACATTGTTTCCTCCAACATCACTATATCAGGTTTGTGAAACTAAAGAAACTTAATTAGAGCTAATTTTTTGAAGAGGATCCCAAACTCCAAATGTTTAGGGATAACACAGTCATTTAAAACATGTGCTAGTGGCCAACCCTACTTTAAGGGCCCCAAGGCTGAATTTTGTTTCCCACTCATGATCTCCTGCTCAATCTACTTTTTTGCCAATTTTAAGTTGGATTTTTTCCAAGTGGTTTGGGATTAGCAACCAAACCATCCACCTATCTTAAACCCCCTTGCACCTCTCCTACAACACTTTCTTCAATAGTCTTTTAGAATATCTAGGGATTTTTGGATTTAGCGAAATATTCCTTGGATTTGTGGCCACTCCCTATCAAAAAAATGCTTGAATATGATTTAGAAGGATCCAAAGGAGATAGATGAATGCACTCATTGGATATCAAAGGAAAAGAGGGATATTGTGAAGATGGTTTGGTAATCCCATTTCTACAAAGAGTGGAGCATTCCTTCATTAATATTGTAGTATCTAAGGAGGTGGTTGGAGAAATGGAGACCCCATCCATCGTAATCCTCATTAAAGAAGGAGAACTCGAGGGTAATACAGACCTAGGTGGCAAACTTTTATTCAAAATATTGCTTGAAATCATAAGAACTCCATCTGACATAGGAAGACTATCATGCAGAATATTAGGAAACACAACACCTTTCTCATGGATCCCACCAACTTCCTTCATGACATTAGAGTTCATCATAAGGGGGGCCTTCCTATCCATCTATGTAGAAATGAAAACAATTGGGAAATAAGGGGAGGGGTGAGACAAATACTTACCCAAAGATGTTGAAAGAGAGCTAGTGAAATTTACCACCTTTTGAAAATCTTTAGAGGTCTCCTTTGATGCTTGAAATCCAACTCAAGAATGATGGGATTTCTCTTCATGGAAACCCATTCCTATGTAGTGGCCTTCAAATGTTTGATATTTTCAACGGGGCTTCAAATAGGTATCTCTTGGACTAAAGCCAAAACTACACCTGTCTCGTTCAACATTATATCCTATGAATCCAACCTTGAACTACCACGGTTGGGTGTCTTCTTGGCATAAAAACCCTTGGTATTCCCTTTTAACAATTGGGGTAATTTAAAATGCACTTTTAAGATTCTAGTGCTTGAACACACACACACACACAATTTATTCACTTATATTCCAAGGAAAATCCCATTGGGTCCCCCCCTCCTCCCTAAAATATCTAGATGGAGGGCCACTCTACCACTAGCCACAATAACAGTTAGTAACCCTAAGGGACTAGACCATATTTGAACCTGTGATTTATGGTCTCCTTGTTGGCAACATGCCTTGGGTAGATGGTTCAATCAATTGAGCTAACCCATTCAATCAGTGTGTCTGGATTGTCCACCCAAGGCATGTTGTGGACAAGAAGGCCATAAGTCAAAGGTTCCAATCCAATTGAGTCCCATGGGATTACTACCAACTCTTTCTCTAGAGGTTGACACCATCCTCCATACAAATATTTTGGAGAAGAGGGGGAAAAACTCCAAAATTTTCTTTGGAATATATATAAATGAAAATTTCATTATTGAATCTATTTGCACATGGATTTTTGTTTATCTTTTGAAAATTAATTAGCATTAATTATAATACATTTAAAATGATTTAATGGTCTTTCCTAATGTGATATGAGGACTAAAATTAATTTGTTGTCGCATGCTTAATATATATATATATTAACATAAACGGTTGAGAATTTATATTAAAAAAGAGTGTTGTGTTGCAGCACATTACATAGAGATAGAAAATTTGATTCTTTGGACTGAGTCCAGAATGCTAACTGATAATATTGATGCATCCTAACAGAGAACTTAAAGATGTTCCAAACGGAACTACTAAGCTACCATGTAAAAATGGCTACATACGATGACAAAATAAAAAATAAAAATTGCAAGTCATCTAAAGAAACTTGGCTAGAGATTGTGATATACTTCTGCATCTTCCTGGAAACTTGTTGGATTTACTTCTGGCAATGAAATTCCATCTCCTGAGTTTGGTCTTTTTGGAGCCAACAATGGGTCAGGAGGAGCCTTATTTGGATCATTACCTACTTCTGAATGAAAAGTTTAAAGGAGCCTTGAATCTATAGATTCATTTAAATTTACAGGATGTTGAGGGCGACCAAGGGGGTTCCCCACATGTTGACTAAGAACACCAATTTTCCTGGTATTTCAATTGACCCCGCGAAGAACAATTGCTAGTTCTTGATTGTGTGTGTGCCCCTGTGATTGCAGTTGATTCTGTAGATTTGCAATGCGACTCCGGAGTTCCTGATTTTCCACTTGAAGTTCCTTGAGCCACGATTCTGCTCTTTCCCCAGAATTCCTAATAACATTTCGCAAATCCTGAATTTGTTCCCGAAGCTCCTCTGAAGTGCAAGATGGACAGGAGTAGGGAGCTTTAGACCGTCGCCACATGATGGAAGGTGGTCGCGGGAACATAAAGGTATGAGATTTTGCGTTGAATTGTGGGTAAGTTGTTGGAGGGGGGCGGAGCCTTATCCATGAGAATGGAGAGGAATCAACCATTGTACCCTTGAGAGGACAACAGATTTGAGTTACCCACGAACCAGAGAGATTATCTGTAGAGGAAATAACAAACAATGATGCCATGGATGCAGGAGAAGGCGTTTGAAAGTACAAGGGCATTGCGGGACAAATGTGCAAGAGAATGGATGTTGAAGGGGGAGGCACATGGAAAAGGAGGGGAGGTACCATCAAAGAACCACGTGGTTGAAGGAAGGAACACGTGGAAAGGGGAAAGAAGTGTTAGATATCGGGAAAGAGGGAAGGGTGGGGCCCGAAGAAGAGGGGAGTGAACACGTGGAAAGGGGAAAGAAGTGTTAGATATCGGGAAGAGGGCAACCAAGAAGAGGGAGTGGTGGAAAAGGGGGTGGCTGAGGTGGACGGGAGGGAGGTGTGGAAAGATGGGGTGATGACAAATGGGATTGCTAAAGTAGGAAAGTTCCAAATGAGTGAAGGGAAACTTCCAATTAGGGGAGTACTTATGGGAGAAACACATGAGATTCATTTTGATTGATGAAAACTTGGCTCTGCTCTATGTTCTTTGCTAATTTTTCCAAACGATTAATTGTCTGGTTTTGGGAATGAAGGATATGAAAGAAGTGGATCTTGGTGAATTTTCATTTTAAGGAATTTATCCGGGAATGAAGACCACTGCGAATTTGATTTGCTGATTTTTTAAAGTCGAGGAGATCCTTAATAATTATCTCAGAATCTCCAAGACCAATAATTTCGTTAAGGTTTCGCGATTTTGCAATTTGAAGCCCCATGAAGACTGCTAGGCTTTCTGATTTTTTTTTGGTGGTCTTTCCAAGGCCCCAAGAGTAATCCAAGATCTTTTTTCCATCAGAATCAATGATGACTCCCCCTGCACCTATCGCCCCTGCATGCTTAATATATTTTTAATGAAGATAAACATCACATATTAGTTAGCCATGGGAGGTTCTTACTTTCAATCTTTATACACAAATCCTAATGGAGAAAACATTGCTGAGATATTGAAAATCTGATCATGATTCTCGAGATTTATAATAGGGAAAGGGAACCATAGGCCTATAGAAGAGGTTTCCAAGGAAGAGGTAAAATTTGTTTGGACATCCTTTGAACGAGATAAAAGTCCTAGATAGATGGTTGGCTAATGGAATTCCATGAGCTATCAAAAGAGGATCTTCTAAGAGTGATTGAGGAGTTCAAGAGATCATGGAAAGTTCTTGGAGCATTCAATGCCACTTGTTTGGCATGAATACCTAAAAAGGGCAATCCTAAAAGTTTTGTAGAATTCAAATCAATTTCATTATAAAACTGTATCTATAAAATCTTGGCTGAAATCCTAGTTATCATAGTCATAAGAGTCCCTTTTTGTAACAACCCCTCCGTACACGATACATAAGTAAGTGATTACAATGAGGTAGTGTAAATTATTTTTTTATAAAAAACATGTTAAGGCAGTTTCTATCACGAACAAAACATAAACATTGTAATCTTGATATATAGAGACAACAGAGAGTAAATAATCTAAGTTTAATCAACATTTAAAAATTAAACATAGTGTCAACCTTTCAACAAGGTCAAGATATAATTATCAAAATCCTTTAATAAGTCTAACATGCGGAAACGCTAACATCATAACTTAAGATGAGTAACAAGAAAACAATGTCTACCTAACCAACCTACCCCGCAAGGTTAGGACCTTCAAGACACATAATCGATGTTTAAGTCTAGGATTCATCCGATTGATTTTGACCATTTAAGGTCTCAGGACTAGCAATCGTTTTGAGGAACATGAAGATATCTACACCCATAATCAATCTAATCTATAATATAAGTAAATTCACGGTAAAAACATGTAAATAAATCTTCATCACGATGGGCTAAAAGTTCACTTTTGAATGGAAAAAATTTCAAAATAAATTTAATAATTCTATAAGATAAAATAATATATTGGAATTTAGGTTCGTCTATCTATATTCTAACTTTGAAAAATACACCATAAATTAACTATCTCAAACTCATACACAAATAATTATCTACTCTTAATTCACCAAGAACTATATATAGATATCACAAATTCTAAAGATTGTAATTAGTGTAACATCCTTCCCTATTACCAATCTTCAATGTGAGGACCGATAATGAAAGGAGCATAAATGTAAGAAGGCTTTATATATATAGGCTTTATATATATGATAATGAGAATAAACTTAGAACAATGACAGCATTAAGACCTTATCCATACTAAAGCAACATCAATCTTCAAAAATTACCTAAGGGTATCGTTATTCCCAAATCAAAAGGGTCATAAAAACAAAACTCTCTAATTCTTTTTGTTCCACTTTGACCCATTAAAATTTAATAATATTATAAAATAAAATTATTCTTTTCCTTCTTAAGCTAGATAAATCCAGTGGGGGATTTCTATATCTTCCAAGCGCATTATTAGCCTGGTCACTTTAACGTTCCTTATATATTTTGTTATAGTTTAAGTGAAATTCAATAATAGAAGTCTAATTAAAATTGTAAACACTAAATATACACTTTCCCTAATAATTATAATAATAATTATAATAATAAAAAGAGAGGTAAAATCGATGGTTACGAATTACCTACTTTTATGAAGATGATTAGGTATTTATAAAAAGATAGAAATTATATTAAAAGAAAATTCGGTTTTAAATTAGGTAAGGAATGATTCCTTACAACTCCACAACGATATAGTTAGAGGAGGGCGAATGAAAGTCTCAGTTAAGAATTATCAACCATAACAATTATGGTAACCTAAATTATTGTCTGACTATTTTTAACCTTGGCGAAATTTTTACCTTTTGCAACTAGAAAATATTGAATTTCCTTAACTAAAATTCTGAGATTCTCCGCCTAAGGGATAGTTGTTGCTAACGAGGCATTTTCAACTGCTCGTAATGAAACTTACTGCGGGAGTCAAAAGCCAAAAATGACGTGACACGATCTAAATTTCGCTAAGCGTTGGGTATCGACTAAAACCTTATTCTACCTTGCAATAATAAAGTCGACTAGTGATTGGTTAACTACTCACAGAGGTTTCTGCAGGACTATCAGGCTGGGTACAATAATAAAGTCGACTAGTGATTGGTTAACTACTCACAGAGGTTTCTGCAGGACTATCAGGCTGGGTAGGAAGGCGATATCGGACTAGTTTACATTTTACATTAAAAAAAAAAAAATCAAATTACTTTATTTAGAATTTATTTCCTAGTTAATAATAAATTTGAATGCTTCTTCACACAAGAACCAACAAACAATGGCTCCAAGGTTTGTCTCGCAAGGTAGAGCTTCCACTCTCTCTTAAGCTTGGTATCCCAACTCTCACAAGTAAAACACAGTCAAAACCATTTTGGTAGCATAACTTTACCTATAATAATTGAGCTCCATTTCCCTTCTACACCATTTGTTTTATAGAAATATTCCAATTGAAACATGTTCTCATGCACAATTAATTATATTTTTAATTAATTTAATTAGTAATATTCACCCACACACTTGTCACATTTTCCCCAAGTTGCACAAGTAAATTCTATTTTTAATTTAATTAAAAATCCATTTTCCCTCACTTTCTTCAATGTGTTCCTATTTTCGCTCTTAGTTGTCCCTTTATTCCCCAAATTCTCATTTAATGAGTGTCACCTAACTAAATCTTAGTTAGAGTCAGATTATGAGTCTTCTTCTAGTTACACTAGTGGTACCTTGACTCTAGATATCATTCTATGTGTACACCTATTCTCTCATATTTTATTTCTTTCTATTTTAAAAATCTATTTTATTATTTTCATGCACACATGTGCATTCTATCCAATCATTAGATTTTTTTCACTTTTTCCTTAAATTCTTTTATCTTTATTCTTTTAATTTATTTAATATTTTAATTTAGTGCCCTAACTAAACTTAGACTTAGGGTTAGTCTTAGAATTAGGCTTAGACTTTTATTGGGATTTATATTTAACAAATTCATTGTTTAATTAATTATTTTAATCCGACAAGGTCTAATCATTTCAATGTTTTCTAAGCCACCTAGTTTTATTGACTCAAGTTTTTAATTATGTGACGTGCCCTTCAAGAACACCTCTGTGCTCCAAGGGTGCCACTCCCCTTTGATTGGTTTTGTAAGCTTGTCCGACACTCCACTCGGTCGACCCTATGAGAGACTAAGGGATTCTAAGAAATACGAACTCTGTCTTATTGTGCACTCCTTAGAAATATCTGTGAACGATTGTCTCAGTCTGCCCTCATAACATCGTTGACCTCTCGAACTAGGTAACCGTTAACCTACCATTCGGGCCACGACAGGCGTGCGAGTAGGCTATGAGAGGGACGTTGCCACACCTCTCCCTCAATATCTAGTTTATGTGCATGGCCCCTTTACTCCTTATGTGAGTCGGATTAGCAAGCATCGTCAGCCTTCATCCATTGACAAAAACATTGTCAATGATCCATATACATAAATCATACTATAATCAATCATATGTCACATGTGCCTAAAATGAAATACTCAAACAAAATTACAATCCACTCCCCGACTCAATCCAGAGTCCAAGGAAGTCCATTGATGCCATTAGCATCCATAATTTGTCATGTGTCCTGCACACTGAAGAAAACTCGTCAATAGCATATGTCAATACATATATATCAAATAACAATAAGTCACAACACATCATATTCATCGTCATGTATAATCCATAATCGAAACGAAATCACAATGTACCATAAGTAGATCACTCTCAAGCAAGTGTTCTCAAAGAATAAGTCAATAAAAGTGTGCTCGGTAGAGCAGGATGTTACACTTTTTGTAGGGAATATCAAAGGAACAATTCGGATTTTTGGAAGGGGCAACTCAAGAAGGTTTACATATAATGAAACTAAAGAATCCTACAACTATTGCTATGAAGTAAGACTTGTTTAAAGCCTATGTCATGTCCTACTAGTTATATATTTGAATGATTCTTTTACATATTGGTTTCCATTTTCCTGTGGTGAAGTGGATAATGGATTGTTTAACATCAATATACTTCATTGTGTTAATAAATGGGCCAACTTCAAGGTTTTCCAACCCATGACGGGGTTTGAGGCAAGGGTGACCACCTTTCACCATTATTGTTTCTCATAATAGTTGGAAATAGGGAGAGGCTTAACTTTATCTCACTTGTTATTTGTTGATGATGTCTTGTTATTCACTAAACGATCTATGTGGGATGTGAGAAAGTTAAGAGAAATTATGGATCTGTATAGCATAGCCTCAATTATAGAAGTAAATATTACAAAGTAGTTATTTATTTTTCTAGAATAAATGCAAAGTTAGGAGATCTCACTTGTCAAGTGGAAGATTGTAGCCAAGCCAAAAAAGGAAGGGGGTGGGGATAGAAGAGCATTCACTATTTTGGCAAATCCTTCGCAGCCAAAATTTTATGGAGAGTTATCTCTTAGGAAACATTATGGAAGGAAATTATATTTCAGAAATACATAAATTTAAGGACAATAATAGACTAGATAAGAAATCAAAGGGAATCCATCAAAATTATGTCCACTCATTGGAAGGCATTACTGTAACCTTTTCCTTTTATAAGAAGTTAGTTGTTATGGAAGGTTGGGAATGGAAAGAAAATGAGAGTTATTGTGGATCCTTGGGTTGGATGTAGGAAAGAACATAAATTACATGATATACTAAGAGAGTTGGTTCAAGACAAAGTTATTTCCTCCCTCAACCAAATGGTAGATCACGGAAATAATTATATATGGCAGTAGGGGTGGATGAAAAAAGAAAGTCTCGGGATAGATGGTTAAGATGCAGTTATATGGAATTCTTATGTTAAAAAAATTCCGATAAGTCATGTGAGAATTAGTGAGGGGGAAGACTCAATCATTTGTTCAAGAAACAAAAATTTGGGATATTACTTAGTCAGACTAGCATATCAAGCAAAAAAAACATTGGAGCTAGAAAATAAAGCTTGGTGGTGGAAAAATTATGCAAGCTAAAAGTGTCGAAGAAAACAAAAATATTTATGTGGCTAGCTATAACGAATAAGGTACTAATGTGGGAAATCATGCAAATAAGAGCTAGACAAATGTTTCGAATTTGTATTGTGTGTAGAGAAGATTATGAAACCATAGCTCATATATCCATAAAATCCCCATATGTTAAATAATTGTTGGTAGAGGTTAATCAGGCAACATGTGTGAAGGATGGGTGGGTGGGTGATACTATTGAAGAATTTTTAGGTTATTGGTGGGGAAAGAAGGAGTTAAAGGAATGGAGAGCAATCCCTTTCTTGGCAAACTGGAGCATTTGGTTAGCAAGAAACTCAATTCTATTTGAAGATAAAGGGATTCCCTCCTTCCAATTTGCATATTAAACTAGAGCTTGGTTTTTTCTTATCGAGTGTGAGTACCCTTTTAAATAATAAATAGTGTCGATAAAACATGCTAGGGTTTTTTTTGATGGATCAAGTCAAGGATATCAAACTAATAGAAGTGCTAGATTTATCTCTGAAGTCCATACACTTAAGATGAAGGTAGGTTTGGGTATGGTTTCCAATATATTTGTAGAACTGGTGGCTTTAAGACTTTTATTAAAAGTTGCAATGGAAAAAATGTTAGGAATATAAAGGTATTTAGAGACTCCAATTTAGTGATAAAGGGGATGCATGGCACTAGGCAACTCTCAAATATCCATTAAAAAAATCTGGGAGCTCAGATAAATGTCATAGCAAATAGATTTGAGGTAATATCTTTCACTCATGTGTTCAAGGAACAAAATATAGAACAGTATTCACTTGTCCGATGCAAGGTTAATAGGTTGTTGAGAAAGAGAGTGGTTTTGAAGAACCTAGAGGAATAGTTCGACCTCTCGAGCCATTTATTCTTGAAGTGATCCCAAAAGTATTTGATGAATGCTAGAGCTTTTGTTGGTCTGTTAAAGCAAAAATTTATGCTATGTAGTATGCTCCTATAAAAAAATTATTAGCTATCACATTTCATGTTTTACTTTTATTTTAAGTATCACGAGTCTAGCTATAAAGAAAATTATGAATTACGTTTACCTATTTTATTTAGAAATTTACATATACGATGGCAAAAAATGATGTTCTATTTTGTGGGGTATGTACCTAAAAGGACGCTTAAGAATGACTCTTTGATTAATTTTAAGTGTAACAACACATTAGAAGTGTAATTTATGTTCTACTTTAATAGAAATGGTGGAATTTTTATTTAGGATAAAAGAAAGCATGCTATATAGATTTTTATTGCAAAGCAAATTATCTTAAATGTATTATTATTTTTCTTGGAAGTAATTATTAGGTTGAAATTCCATGAAAATGTAAATAGATGTTAAAATGAAAATGGACATGCATATAACTAGAATAAAAAAAAAAAAGATACAAATTAAAAAATGGAATCATATGAGACATAGAATTGAACCGTGAGACATGTTAGACCAAATGAGATGTTTATTGGATAAAATAGGATGCTTATTTTTTCTTTTATAAATAGTAAAAATATATGGACATAAAATAAGATGTCATATGTACAGAAAAAGGACACCATAGTGAATAAGAGATATTAATAGAATGTAAAAATGGCACTAAATAGGATTAATAGGACACTAAAGAAACGTTAATAAGACACACAAAAAAACTCAAATTAGATGTAATATTAGATATATAAATTAAAATGACAAAGAGATTCAAAACTATGCATGTTTATATAGTGACAAAGAAAGAAAGAGAAGATGTGATAAGAGATGTAAAAGAGGACACCCCATTTAACACTTATTTTTTTGCCTTTCAAACTTGGAAAAAAAAATAGTCCAGTGATGCAAATTTGGATGTCACATGCCATGTTGTAGTAGTGATGCATTGTTTTCCCTTTGAGGAAGTTAAATTTTGTAGTAGTGATGCATTGTTTTCCCTTTGAGGAAGTTAAATTGCTAGCAAGTCTTCTTTATGATCATGTGTTTCCATTATTTTGAAGTGGCCACATACAAGCTTGGGGGTCTCTAGAAACTCATTGTCCATCCATCTCTGAAAAGCTTCACTTTTATATGCATCATTAAATGATATTGGCTAGGGGTAAACTAACGATCATCTAGGTAAAGAAAAGTCCATACTCAGCCCCGAGTGGGATCAATTTCCCACAAAATGACAGTTGAGGCCATCTAGGGAGAAATCAACATGGCCATAACTCCCCTTCCTTCATCATGACTACTTGAGAAAGAAACAATATTAGACTAGACTACACTTGAGGCTATTCACAACAAAAAAAACATTAACTTTCTATAAATAAAGACATCAAACTCTTAGAAAATGGTCCTAGTCTTTTGAACATATTTTTCTACTAGGATATGTTAAACCCTAAAATTCCATAAGAAGACTTTCATTGGGAATCAGTATGAATAAAATTCATCTCCTATTCATTCTCATTCTCCCTAAGCATGTCTATAAAATTCAATGCATTCAATGTTTCAATTGTTTGAATAGAAATATGCAACCATTGTTTTAGGGTATTTACCTTATGCTTCTTATGAGATTCATTTGGTGTATCATTAGTGCATGATGACAAGTGTTTCCACTGGTGGGAACGACAGGTCATTTGTTGAGATTGTAGCAAGGAAGGTCTTCCATCATCATTGTAATGTCCTAGCATGATGGGGGGACATGAAACATAGGTTGAGTTGATTAATTAAATGTTTTTCTAAGTCTAACTTAGGAAAAGAACCGTTGATGTGTTATAATCTTCAGTTGACTTTATTGAGTACATTTTCTAAAGGTTAAAGTGAAAAATAATTTAAGTTGTGGTCTTTTAATCTTGACCATTGATCTCATCTTGATGGAGAGAGTATATCTCAACCCTCCATCACTTTGGAGATTAGGGTTTCACTTACTCGACAAATTATATGAGCAGATTGACTTGGCTAGGGGGACGCACTTGAGAAAGAGGATTCGATTTCTAAGAGAGATTGAATTTTGGGTTTGTTGGGAGAGTTTTTGTAGGAGGACTAAGGAGACATTGACAGGTGAATCGAATCATATCTTCACCAAATCATGGATGCATTCTTTAGATCTGACAGGGCCGAGTAAGAGTGATGCAGCGGTGACGCGGGAGGGTCGTACAATTAAAGAGAGTCTCATTGTTTCTTCTTTTGTTTCGTTATGGGTGGTCGTTGAAGGGTTTTAGGGAGGCCATACGTTTTTGTGAAGGAGATTTTTGTTGTTATTGTTCAGCTATTGGATAAGGTTGATTTACCATTGTAAGAGATCTCTATATTTTCCTGCAAAATAATAGAAACCCTCAAATCCGTTTCATTGTTTTTCCCTCCAGGGTTTTTCCAGGGACGATTGTCCAAAAACAAGTGTGTAAAACTATTGTGATTATTGTTATTATTTATTGTTTGATCGTGGTTATTATTTCTATTGCATATTAAATTTTTCTAAAGATAAAACCTGGATAAATTAGTTAAAATAATTGAAAAGTGAACTATTTTTTTTTTAGAAAATTCAAATGGTATCAGAGAAGGACAACAAAAGGATACAACATTTTATCAAATCTAAACAGATCTGAAGTGGATCTAACAGATCTAAGAACAGATCAAGGCAGTCATAATATTTATGCAGTAAGGGTTTGAACCTTGATGGTTTGAACAAAATGGCCATGAGTTTGAGCATACAAGACAGGTTACAAGGGGCTCAAAATTACCCCACCTAGAAAGAAAGGATGAAAATGATATTAGAATTCAATGATGTGTTATACCATGTCAGTGACAAGGTAGAAACTCCTACGGGTGCAGTTGAATTGGTCATCTGGAAGAAGGGTGAAGCTAAGACAAAGAGCTTGATTCTTGATGGGATAAAGGTGTTGAAATAATGTAACTGTGAAGAGTATTCTTATTATTATTGTTATTTTATTCATAGGATTAATCCCCATTGTGGATTAATCATGTCGGTAATTGTATTAGGACCAAATCCCCTTTTGCGGATTGGTCATTGGACAATTGTAATAGGCAGAATAAGAA
>SNQJ01S0032455.1:5688-28581 GCA_010110895.2 Picea sitchensis | reverse complement strand
TTGAGTTATCTCTTGAACATTGCATTAGCAATTTATGATAAGGAAGTTTTTGTTGGGTTTTCTTCCCCTAGAGGGTTTCCCAAGATAAATGTTGTGTCTCTTGTGAATGTGTATTTCTCAGCGATCTTGTTCTTATGATGATCTTATCTATTGAAATGCAAAGAACTATAATAATGGCATAAACATTAACAAAAGGATCATGACATTCCACATATCTGAAGAAAATTTGAAGCAAAAGATATGTGGAAAGCCCTAAGCGACCTCTACCAAAACAAAAATGAAAACGGAGTGATGTCTTTGTGCAAGTAATTGTGTGGGACCAAGATGGCCAAAGGTGAGGGTGTAATACCTTATCTTACAAGGATAACACAGATCCGTGATGAACTCGCAGCAATGGGAGCAAAGGTTGAAGATCCTAAGTTGGTGCATATTGAATTAGATGGTTTTTCTAAGTCATGGGAAGTTTTTGTTCATGGTGTGGTAGCTCACGAGAAGCTCCATGATTAGAAACGGTTGTGGGATGATTTTGTGTAGGAAGATATTAGAATTGGTCAAGCATGACCATCATCTTCAACTCATGTAGAGGAGGAAGAAGGATTGGCCCTTGCAGACAAAGCAAAGGGAAAGAAGAAGAAGAAAGGTGGAAAGAAAAACATTCACTTCTCAAAATTCAAGTGTTTCCATTGTCACAAGATGGGACACTTTGCATCACAGTGTCCGGAGAGGAAGAAGAAGAATAAGCCACAAATGGCAGCTTCGGCAACAGTGGATGAGTTTGCCAACTCATCTGAGGAGGATTTATGCTTCATAGCATGTATGTCTAGTGCAGTTGTTTCATACATGTGGTTTGTAGACAGTGGTGCATCTTTTCATATTACATGGTGCAAAGAGTGGTTTACTAGGCTAGAGGAGGGAGGCGTAAATCTAGTCATTTAGTTAGGAGATGACATGCACTATAAGGCATAGGGAGTTGGCACAGTCTCATTTCAAAGGGTGTCTGAGAAACCACTATGATTCAGTGATGTGTTATATGTTCCAGGGTTGACCAAGAACCTCATCTCGGTCTCTACTCTTGAGGACAAGGGGTATGAGGTCACCTTCCGTAAAGTAAGGGTGTTCATCAAACCTAGTGGTTCAAGTGAGAAGATGGACAAGATGATTGGGGTTCAAGTGGAGAAAGTCTACAGGTTATAGGTTCAACCAGGGAGAGCATTAGCGAGTATCACCACAGACATAGTTGAGTTGTGGCACAAGAGGATGGCACACATTCATTTTTGTGCTTTGGGGCATTTGAGGGAGGCAGTCACTAGATTTCCTAAGTTTACAGCTGAGAAGAATGACCCTTGCAAGGGTTGTGTGTTGGGAAAGTATACTCAGAAACCCTTTCCATCTAGCGAGCACAGGTCCAAGGGAGTATTGGATCTTATACACTCTAACGTATGTGGGTCTATGCGTGTGGAGTAAGTGAGTGGCTCCAGATACTTTGTCTTGTTTATTGATGACTACTCCAGGAAGACCTAGATTTACTTTCTAAAGACCAAGGATGAGGTCTTTGGGAGGTTTCGGTGTAGATTTTAACCTTGTACAATATTTTACTGCAAACAGATTTTCATTAAAAACAGAAAAGATACAATGGAAAATACACACATTACACAGAGATTTTTCCCCTGGAAACCCAAACCGGGAAAACCAGCATATTTTATACTCATTCACATCATACATTGTTTACAATACAATATACATATAGGATCCAATGACATCCAAAACCCTAATCCAATGACCTGGATTAGTCAACAACCCTAATTCCTTAACCGAAAATAGAAAACCATCGGCAAAAAACCATGTGCTGAAAAACTGCCCAAAAACGAGGCATGAGAATATAACACGTATACAAAATTCTCCCACTTGTTGTTTTATTTTCATACAGTGGGTTATATAGTTACATAGTCAATAATCTAGGGCAACAATGCCCATAGATCCTCTACACCAAGAAAACTTCTCAGTGCTCACAGATTTTGTTAATGAATCTGCAACATTCTTAAAAGTGTCCTTCATCAACAACACCTTCTTTTATTCAACCATGTCTCTCACAAAGTGATATTGAACATCAATGTGCTTTGTCTTTGAATGATAAGTCGGGTTCTTCGCCAGAAAAATTGCACTCTGACTGTCAAAATCTATCCTTACATCTTGTTGTACCAACCCAATACCTGAACAAAATATTTGTAATCATAATGCTTTCTTGTTTGCATGAGTGGATGCCATGTATTAAACTTTTGTAGTTGAAATTGTCACTACATATTGTCTTTTGATCATCCAACCGATTGCTCCTCCAAACAAGTTAAACACATACCCACTTGTAGATATTCTACGATCCATATCTCCAGCTCAGTCTACATCCACAAAGCCATGTATGTCCAAACTTGGTATTCCTTGGTAGCACAATCCATAACTAGTAGTGCCACACAAATACTTGAAAACCCTCTTTATTGTTGTCCACTGCTCCTTTCTTGGTTTTGACATATACCTGCTCAAAACTCCCACTGCATGTGCAATGTTCGGTCTAGTACAGACCATTGCATACATCAAACTACCAACTACACTCGTATATGGAACAAGAGACATATCCTCCTCCTCCTCCTATGTCTTGGAACACTGATCCACATATAAATTTACACCTAGAGGAATAGGGACCCTGACCAGTTTACATTCCTACATATTAAACCTCTACAATATTGTCTCGATATATTTTCGTTGATTTAACCAGAGTTTCATGTTTTCCCGGTCTCTTTTAATTTCCATGCCCAAAATGAAATTTGCAGCACCAAGATCCTTCATGTTAAATTTAGAGGACAACTAAGTTTTCACATCCTGGATAATCTCCTTGTTGTTTCCTATTAGCAACATGCCATCCACATACAAGACCAAATAAATCAAATGATCATCAATTAACTTAAAATACACAAAGTGATCCTCTTTGCTTCTTGTGAAGCCAAGTCCCATCATCTAGGTATCAATTTTTTTATACCACATCCTTGGTGATTGTTTTAAACCACACAGGGACTTTTTCAGCTTGCATACCAACTCCTTCTTTCCCTTCACAGCAAATCCTTATGGTTGCTTCATATAGATTTCTTCTTCCATATCCACAAGTAGGAATGTTGTCTTCACATCCATTTGTTCTACTTCAAAATCAAGCGCAACATCAACAGATAACATAAATCTAATAGAAGTTAACTTGGCAACAGGAGAAAAAAATATCACCAACATTAATTCCCTCAACCTGGGAATAACCCTTTGCTACTAACCGAGCTTTGCATTTCTCCACTTTTCCTTTTGCATTCAGCTTATTTTTAATTACCCATTTGTTGCCAATGGGATTTCTTCTAGTTGGCAACTCCAATAGATACCAAGCCTCATTCTTATCCAAGGTTGTCATTTCTTCAACCATGGCCTTTTTCCAGAGTTTTTCATCCTTTGAATCCATTTCCTCCCTAACAGTTCTAGGATCATCATCAGTAATAGACAAAGAAAAATTTGAACATAAATAAGATGGAGTATACATTTCCGGTAGCCTTTTTTCCCGCATTGATCTCCTCAATATTGGAGTATGAGGATAATCTTCTTCTTATTCGTGTTCTTTTGTAGAGTCTGATTCTGATTGTCGAGTCATCACGTAGGAAAACATTACCTCCATCATACCTTTCATATTCACATAACCACTCCTTGTGGGGAGTCATATGAAAGGATGCACCTGAGTCAACCAACCATGCCTCATGATCTGCATGTGTGCTTGAAGAAGCCAAGTACACATCCCCTCCTTCTTCCTTGGAGGTATTTTCTTCTGTAGAGGGAGCACCTTCAGATCCCTTCATTTTATCAATGCTTTTGGATCTACATTGCTTCTTGAAGTGCCCTTATTTTTCACATTTCCAACATACCTTTACAATATTTCTAGGAGATTTAGATATACCCTTAGACTTAGATCTCCCACTTGAGGAATTAGATTTGTTTCTATCTTGGGAGTGTCCCCTTGCAAATAATGCATCTATTCTCTCTCCTTCCATGTTCTTTCATATCATCTCCTCCAATAACAAGGATGAGACCACATCATCAAAACTCAAGGTAGTTTTATTACTACCTATGGCGACAACCAGACTATCCCACGAGTCTGATAAAGATCACAGTAAACTAATACACTTATCTTCATCTGAAATTTTAATCTCAACAGATAACAACTGACTTGCCACAATATTGAAGGCGTTTAGATGCTTTGTCACCGAGTCTCCATCTCTCATCCTCGGGTTATATAGATACAGATTTTTCCGCAGGAATAGTTTATTTACCAGGGACTTAGATTGATACAAGTTCCCCAACTTATCCCATAACTCCTTGGTTGTAGCTTCCCCTGACACATTCAGTAATACTAAATCTAAGAGGCACAATCAGATTGTGCTCTTTGCCTTCCAATCCAACTTTTTCCAGTCATTTGTTGACATTCTTGTAGGTGCAGTACCTAGATCCACCACGACCCACTAATCTTTATCTACCAATAGATATTCCATCTTGAGCTTCCACAACTCAAAACTTTGCCCATTAAATTTCTCGATCTCTATTTTTGAACTGCTCATTGTTTCTCTTCATCTAAAGAATCAATACCGCATATCTCCCACTGTAACAAGGATTATCATAGTCTTGACCCAAACCCCTGACCACAAAGGCATCCCCCTAAAGCCAATAATTGCTCGGATACCAAATGTAGATTTTAACCTTGTACAATATTTTACTGCAAAAAGATTTTCAATAAAAACAGAAAAGATACAATGGAAAATACACACATTACATAGAGATTTTTCCAATGGAAACCCAAACCAAGAAAACCAAGATATTCTATATTCATTCACATCATACATTGTTTACAATACAATATACATATAGGAGCCAGAGGCATCCAAAACCCTAATCCAGTGACCTGGATTAGTCAACAACCCTAATTCCTTAACCGAAAATAGAAAACCATCGGTGAAAACCCATGTGCCAAAAAATCGCCCAAAAATCAAGCATGTGAACCGAGGAAAAAAAATTCAAGGGCGTTGCCCCCGAACCCCCACGCAGGGGGGATCTGCCCCCCTGCAACCCCTATCTTACCCCCCTGCACGCCCGGCACAACGTAGACACTACTTCTAGTCATGCAAACAATATAACACATATCCAACATTTAGGAGTTCAAAGCTCTAGTAGAAAACAAGACTGGGAGGAAGATTCAAGTCCTAAAATTGGATAATGGGGGAGAGTACACCTCCAAGGAGTTTGAGTATTATTGCACATTAGCGGGGATTAATAAGGAAATCATAGTTCCTTACAATCCTCAACATAATGGAGTGGACAAGAGAATAAACAGGACTGTGGTTGGAGCAGCACGAGTTATGATTCATGATTAGGGGATGTCATTGTTCTTATGGGAAGCAACGAGCAATGTTGCAGTATATTTGCATAATAGGAGTCCCCACACAGTTTTGGGGAAATGAACACCTAAGGATACATTTTCAGGTACTAGGCCAGATGTAAGTCATCTTCGCATCGGGGGCAGCGTATGTTATTGTCATTTCCCTTCAGAGAAGAGGACAAAGTTGGACCCCATGACACTAAAGGGGATACTTGTTTGCTACAACGAGGTTTCCAAAGCCTGCAGGGTCTATCTGCCTACATGCAGGAAGGTTATTGTGTGTAGAGATGTACAGTTCAAGAAGGAGCATGCATTAAGGAGATCGAGGGATTTGAGAGAAAGTGTAGAGAACCAGTAGGGACAGAGCTTAGGAGTCTAGGAGGAGGCACAAAGTCAGAATATAGGATCACAACAGTAGACACAGGATACATGCATTCATAGGGAGATTGTTGGACATGATCATCAGGAACAAGTAGATGATGAGGAGGGGCAGCGTGATGCAGTTCCCCAAGAGCAGATTACTAGGCCACGACCTAAGTGGTATAAGTCCACAGTCAGTGAGTCAAAGTGAATTGTTTAAATTCTAGAAAGATACAATATGTTGATTAAACATGTTTACAAAGAAAATTTTCTTTTATGAAAAGTTATTTTCTCATTTATTTTATTGATAACATTATAATAATTATTCATAATTACATTTATAATTGTTATATTTATGAGTAGTGATGGTACAAATATCTTCCATATTGGGATGGTTTTTTTTTCAATTATTATATTGGGATGACTTATGCCAAGTGTCATATTAGACTATAAAATGCACCTCACTTTATTTTAATAAAAAAAAATAATAATAAATGTATTAATAGAATCAATATGTTTTTTTTAGTTTATAGGCGAAAATAACAGCTTTCTAAAAATGATCGTGTTAAAATTTTATTACAAAAACAGAGACACGTATTTTTAAATTATGATACATGTTACACGAAAAATATTAAAATAATAGGAAACAATAACATTTATATAATTTTTTTATATATATTTGGAATTAATAAAAACATGTTTATAAATGCATTCAATTCATCAAATAATAACATTTATATTAAAATATATATTTTGAATCCATAGAAATATATCTATAGATGCATGCAATTTCATCAAAGATGAGTATGCGTAAACTATTTAAAAATATTGTAAAAATGAAACACAATGACAAATGATTTTGAAATGATGAATTTAATTAATTGGTTTATGTAGTCCCAACCACCACCATGTTTTTTAAATAAAGTTTGACATAAATTCATTATATAACATGGACATGTGATACTTTCCCTCCCAAAAATTTTAATTTTACATAATGTGCATGCATCCTATGACATTAGTGTTCTATGTAAATTCTATAGTTCCTAATATTCATTCTCATATTTTTTGTAATCATGTAATCAAAATCATTTTATTAATACATATGTATTATCAAATAACTAATATACAACTATAATTTGTCCTCTACAATTAATCCTAAGAGATCCTTAACTAAGTGATGTTTTCCATGTTCCCTTTGTGAACATATTTGATATTATATGGCCCTTTGCATCAAGAATAATCCGTAAAGCATCAAATTTAAGGGCAAAGACATTATTTTTCACATGTGGGCCATATAAGGCCCTAATACATTCCCTAATGTGTAAGGCTTATAATGGCTAAGGTTCATTATTAATATATAAAAATATATAAAATATTAAGCAAATTCAATAAATAAAATAAACAAAAGTCCATGTTTAGAAGTTATAGGGAGCTTAGTCCCCATATTTGATGTAATGATTGTAACATGCAACCAACCATTTTATAAAACTAATGTCAAATTAAGCAATACATTTAGATAGTTCCATTGAAAATCCAAAAATACAATTACTCCATATTTTTCTTACGTCGACGTCTAAAGGTAGACCCAATGCAAGGCGTTCTTGACAAGTCGTTGGTGGTCAAGGAAAGTTATAGTTTATTAATAATTTTTCACCAAGAGACAAAGTGTGTATTGCGTGCACAACAACAAATCTAGATGCCTTCCTTTTCATAAAGAACTCTTTATCATTGGAGTGTTCCTCAAAGGAACAATTTGCACTAAATAATGAGGCCCTGCAACTAGTTATGAACCCTACGATGTGCCCATGATTTCGTGGACAATCGTCGGTATATAGTTCAGTTTTTTTCCTGCTAAAGTTTCTAGAAGCATTACCATTCATGCACATACTCTACATGGAAATGTTAATGTTTATATTTGACAATATTCAACTAATCAGACCAACTATAAAGAGGACCACAAAATGGCATAAGTGCCACTGATTGTTTGGGAGGAAAAAATACATGTGAAAGGATAAACAACCCAAGATTTCCAACATCTATTTTAGACTTGGCAATCATATAACTATTACCACAAAAAGAGAATTTGGTTCCAACATTGGGCACAGGCATGGATGACGATCAAGGGCCATACAAAGCTCGATTGTAACTAGTTTGGTATTAACTTTGTAGATGGATAGGAAGAGGGAAGTCATTGCTACCTTCCAACAATTGAACAGACTTTGGTATGTACTTGGACATTTTTTCTCTTAGCTCATACAACTTTTTTTATCTCCTAGTAGTGATGTTTTGGCTAGTATTGATATCATACTTTGGATCACTACAAGAACTCTCCATTGACTAAATAGAAGGAGAGGGGTTGGCCAATTTAGGAGGAAACGTAGTTGATATGGCTTCCAACTTTTCAAAAAATGAGCATATGGAAGTGTTCCTACTTGTCTTTTCTATATCACCTATTGGATTATTGACCGCAGTAGGAGGTCTTAGACCATCAACTTTGGGTAGTCGATCATTGATATAATGAGACAACGTGACACGTCAAGGGTTTTTCTTCAACCATTTACATTTTTGAACAATCGCATACCACTAGTGTATCATAAAAAGATTCAGTTCTCGGTGTAATATTGTTGACCTAGGTTGCAGGTTACTAGAAGATGGCATGTTACAATTGGCAGGGTAAAGCAGCTGACCATTTTCATCAAACATTTTTTTGCCGTATGTTTCTCCTGATAAGATCTTGTAGAATTTTTTCACTAGTGGAATATCTTGCTCATCAGAACTTGATCCCAATTTATGATCCTACAAAATTCAATGAACAATTATTCAAATTCATGTGCATAAATGATATAACTTCAATCAGATAAATGAATTATAAACAAAATCTATACTTACTTCAAATGGTGTGGGAGAAGTTGAAAAACTTGCACTGATATGGAATGAGCTAGAATTTGAAGCATTTTCCATTTGATATTATAACCTTATTTTCCCTGCATTTGAGCCAAAACCATCGTCAATATGTGCATGAACCTAATAATAAAATTTATCGATGTGTTTCTTTATTTTATAACGCACTAGTCCATATATATATATATATATATATATAACACACTGATGTGACAAACTATGAAACACACTAAACCATCACATCCGTTAAAACCTCTGCAAACCAAAACATTCGTAAATTTTAATAACAGAGGTTTGCATTTCTATTATGTCGATAAAATCGATATCCATGCATTTTATACTATATACACACCGAGGCGCACAATTCAGTGAGGCACATCGATTTGATGACAAACTTAATTTTTAAAATATATAGTTTAATAAGTTTCTTTACATACTAATTGAAAAAACACAACGAAAAAATAAAGGGAATTTCATTTTTCAAAACGTATTTGTTTATAAATGAAAAAACTATTCATTAGTTCATTTTTTTGGCAGAATTTAGAGGGAAGATTTTTGAAAGAAATATTTACCACAAAAGACTTTGGAGTGGCTGCATTTTTTTGAAGAGCCAAAATTGGAAGGGATATGTAAGGCACATACAAATCTGTAGAGAAGAAATTTCAAGTATCTGATGTCATTTTACTAATCATTTCAATCTTTCCCTATTTGATTCAAACTATTTTCAATGCATGTTAAAAAAAATATAAGGGTTTCATAGATACCTTTGATATTGGAAGTCGTAGCTTTCTTGTTGTTTTTTCTTGTTCCTCTCTTTTTTAAAGCATACGATTTTTATAGGGTTTATTTTTATAAGCAACAGATTTTTTTAGGGTTTATTTTTTTAAGAAATAGATTTTTATAGGGTTTATGTAGTTTCATATGGGGCGTTTGGTATCCATTACAATGGTACCACTCATTGCATTGAATCCCAAACCCTGTCAACCCTGTCGTTGTCAATAATTTTTTAAAAAACCTTTTCTGTGGTATGCAGTGTGCATTGTACAAGAAAAATGCCTTGATGCGCATTGTATAGGAAAATCTCCCTAGTGCTCATTGTATAGACAAGCGCACCAGAGCGCATATATCTATGTAAAGCACTGATTGGTCAAAAAATAAATTGTATTGATTTTGTATCATATGTGTATGGGTTAGCAGTGCACAATGACTAATAGTATTCACGTGTGTGATTATATTCTTAACACCCCAATGCGTTATGTTTAATGAAGCGCACCAAAATACTAGATTGTATAAAAAATTCATAATTTATATTTCAGATGATTCCTGATTTTTTTTATACAAGATGATTGATAAAAGTTCAAAGAAAACATCTTATCGCAGCGAACGCGATGGTAGCTCATCCCAATAAGAGAGGCAGGCAAGTTCTTTAAGTTTTATTAAAAAGTTAATATATAATTTGAAATATTTGTAAGTTTAAATTAATGATGTGTATTGGTTAATGTGTGTCATGCAGAGCAAAAACTTGAAGAAACTAGATAAGATTGTTCGCAATCTGAGTGCAAAAAAGCGTAAAATATTTATGGAAATGTTGCAAAGAGAGGACACAGTTGGATCAAAAGGTAATCAACACTAAGTTTTTCTTTGACTTTTACTAAAAATGAATTTCTTAACATTAATCGTTAACAAGTTTTAAACACTTGATTTCACATTTTTTTAATGTTATGCAATGACCGATACCAAGGGAACGGAATATCGTCCCAAGAGGACAAAAATTGTTAAGGATGTAAATGATGATGACGGCTTGTTCATCAGTTCATTTGGAGTGGTGCTTGAAGTTAATGAGAGGGGGGAAATGTTTTACAGAGATTTTAGGGATATAGTGGAAAGAACGTATAAATGTAATTTCCACTTACAATACAAAAATCAATCCGGTGACTCCAAGAATCAGGTTATACGTATACTACAATAAGTGTTTCTGAAGCCATGGTAAATGAGACACGTGAGACTTGCAATAGAAAAAACTTACAATAACAAAAAAGAATCATATAAAAGGTATTATTACTAAAAATGTTTTTCTATAATATGTTCTAATAATTACCAAATTAATTTCTTTTGTTATATTTACTTTCATGTCCATTTAAGAAAACATTATAGTGTTTTTTTTGTTTTTCAGGACGATTATGAAAATTGCAAGCGACTAACGAGGGGAAATCCAATACATGTCGGTAGGGATGTCCAAAAGAGTGTACAAGGAGATGGTAAAAGAAATGAATATAATTGCATCACAGGAGGATAATTCATTTATTCTTTTATGTACATCGAATTTATTTATCTTTTTTTTTTGTAAATTATCCCTTTTGCAATTTTCATTACTGTAAAATGAAATAGTTACATAGAGATTGTGGTTGGTCAGACGCTTGGGAAAATCGACCAATCACAATATAGTAGTTGGAGAATTCCATAACAGTCTAAAAGTTCACTATTATTGCACCATTGACCCCTAGAACTATTGCTACTATCATAAGTGTTTAGGCACCATTTGAGGTCGCAAAACCAAAACCAGAACCAGAACATAAAAAGCTAAAGAATTTTAAGAGGGTGAACTAGGGGGTTCCAGCAGCTGCATTCGCATGGCCATGGCTCAGTCTAGATTCATCGAAGTTGGAGTTGAGCAAGCGGTCCATCTTCCTTCCAAGACCAAGAATCTCCATCCACATTTCTTCCAATTGGAGGAAGATGTCCTCGTGGGATTTGTTTCGCTCTACCAGGACCTTCCCCATCATCATCTTTAAGAGCCAGTATAGGTTGATTGCCATGGTGCAAATGGTGGCGTGTTCCATGTATGAGCCAAGGTCCGATTCCATTCACCAATTTCCTCATCTATGGTTGCATGGTCGATGAAGTGACGAAGCACCCTAACATCGACTTCTACAAGATCTAGTTCAACTCAAATGTGAGGTGGAGTTTGGGCTTTGTAGGCCTCAGTAACGGGTGCAACAATGGAGTGTGTATGTCATTCTATAGCTCCCCCTCTATGAGTTATTCCTTGTTTCCTATGACCACAACTAGGCATGACTGCAAGGGGGTTGAGACCAAGGTAATATATGAGAAGAGGTGGTCTGAATGCAAGAGATGACTAAGATTATAGAGATAAGGGATGCAGGCACATGTGAGAGTTCCAAGGAGGGAAACAGAGAGCAGAGGGAATGACAATAGGGTAGACCCAATGAAACCAAGCATACTAAAACCTCCCAAATCTGGACTCATCCATGGTTAATGTAGAGTGTGTGGACTTGTAGTGAGAATGAGTATCAGTAATGGTATCAGACGACACCATTACTGCACTGGATGGATACAACATCATAACACGATGCGAAGGAATGAACCTCGAAATGAATGCTTGTTGATATAAATGTTTGGCGGTCATGCTAACTGGTGCGTGATGTGTTGTCCTTCGTCCAGGTCTGCTTGCATACGATGTTGCCAAGAAGATGGGATGGGTGGGACAGCTCTCCATCACGTACTCTCCTCCCTAACACTCGATCCAGGTAACATCGAATTTATTTATCATATTAAATACTAATTTTCAATTGTTTTGTTGCAGAAAAGAAAACAAAATTGAACTCAGTCAACACATAAGTCGGAACAATAAGGAAAAAAAAGGTTGATCGAAAAGTTTGTGAGTACTTACATTTTCGACGTTACTAAAATTTTCATATTTGTTGTGATCTTTATATTTGAATAATTAATTTACATTGATCCATGGATGTCTACTAATAGGCGCTAACATACAAAGAAGATCCAATCAAACAATTGATCAACATTGGGTTAACTAAGGGTTGTGATTATATGTTGAAGTATCAAGGTTTAATTGAACAATTTGTAAGTAGCTACGTTGTTTAAATTCCTAGCTTGTTTTATAATTAATGGAACAATAAACCTTTATATTAATTATATTGACTATGCTTTGTAATGGCGTATTAAACACGTAGGAAGCAAAGTATAAAGAGGAGCCAACATAAGATATTTTGTTACATGACATTAGGAAAATATTTGAAAGCAAGTGTATGGTTTATGAATCACCTGTTGCTTTTTATTTAAGCAATCATGTATATTTTACTATATTATAAATGTAGATTAACTTATTACACTTTATTTCTATGATTGTAGATGGAAAATGAGCAGTCGGAACGTCAAAAAGAAGTCGAGCAAGAAAACATTCATTTAAATAACCAGAGTACAATATCACCTACAACTGATCAAGAAATGAGGGATGCACACAGCTCGAGAAATGACAACAGTTCAAGTGATGAATGACAATACTCAATATAATTGAATGTTACTGCAAGTTGTATGTTTTGTAATATCGGTCTGTAAAAATGAGGGATTTTGCTAAATGTAGTGGGCATAATGTCCCAATTGCATGAGGACATGCTACCAATAATTGTAACAATTACATATTGATTCCCTTTTGATTATTGTGGACCTTAACATTGTCCCATTTTCTATGACTATGGGTCTCTTCTTCATATATAATAAAATGGGTTTGTTATTTTATTGCATTGTAAAATGTTGTAAAATGTTGATTACATTGTTGCAAATAATTGATTAATTAATATGTGAATGATTTACATTGTTGCAAATAACAGAGTTGTAATATGTTGGATAATGCATTAATACAATCACTATATCAAAATGCAATAACAAAAATATAAAATACAATATTGTTATAAAAGATATTTGTAAAAAAATGAATTAATTAAAATATATACATATCGGTGTATTCTTATGAACTCACAAAATGGTCCCTGAAATAATATAGAAATCGATGTTTTTAAGGGGATATATGCACCGATGCATATTAATTATACTGAAGCACTGGTTCATATTAATCATGTTGAAGCACTGGTGCATATTACATATACGAAAGTGATGGTGCATAAAATGTGCGATAATATATATCGTTTTAAAATATTACGATGGGCATGTGATAAATACTCATCACTTTTTAAAATATAATAACAACACCAATTCTTAAAAAAAACTCAAATACATGTGTGTTTAATAGGATAAATGTGTCAGTGTTGTTAGCACCAGAAGTCACCTCCGGATTGCGGCAGAGGTAAGCCCGATACCCATCAGAGTTTAATGTCACATGTTGGTTTAAACAGGGTCAAATGGGTGCAGACTCAGAACCTAAATGATGTTCAACACAGAACTAGACAGGAAATGTTGAGGGAAGTGAGGGCCACAACTAACTTCAATCAGGAAATTGAGTTAAAGTGAGAGCAGAGGGAAGACTTATGAAAAAGGTGAATGAGACTGCTCTGGGCATCAGGCCTTACAGCAGCTCAGAGAAGAAAACTCGAGCTCAAAAGCACTCTTGAGCCCAAGCTCAAACATTGAAATATGTCTACTGAGGCCATAGTTACAGCTGTAATATGATCAAACCTCCATCATCGTGCAACTGTAACAGCTCGACTGGATCCTCCAATTCCAATCCATTCAGTGTAAGAGGGAATAAGATAACACAGAAAACTGATTAAAACTTGGTGAAAACATTGTAGTGATCAAACCTCCATCATCCTACAACGTCACAACCCTCGACTAGATATTCCAATTTCGAGTGTCTTAACACGGTGTTTACAAAGAGATGGAAAGAAACTGAGTTCTATTAATCTGACAGTCTCAAATCAATTACATAACTAGAGCACAACTCTGGCATCACAAGCATTATAAATTTGGGAGCTCTGCTCCACCCAAAAAAGACCTATACAAAGTTACAAAACTCCCCATATAAACTCAAAAAAATCTCCCTCCTCAGCAGGAGTGTCCTCGAGCCTCAAGGCGTGGTGTCTCTTTAGTCAAATTCAGCCAGAAATTCTTCGTCAGATGCCACCTTAACTCAGCATGGCTCTTGTAGGGGGACCTGCACAAAGGAGTACCACGAGATCAATGTTTCAGACCTCTGCATTCATGGAAGGAAATGACGTTCCAACCACCTCCCTGGCCTTCTTTAACTACTTCATCGGGATTAGAAGGAAGTCGAGTTGGCTAGGCACCTAGAAAATGTGGCAGCCTCTTTCTGCGACTAAACTGGTGTTTCATCCCTTGGCGCCACTCACTTGAGCTTTGCACCTTAACCCACATACGACCTTGAGCCATGACCTTGTGCTTAAACACCAAAGGTGCTTCATGTAGCGGGACCCGGGAGTATTGGTGAAATGCAAGCCCAACACTCTACCCTCCGAAATCTCAAAATTCGATCTCTGAACTGGCGCTTTAACGGTCCCTAGCTCCTCCCTTGGATTCTCTCTATGTGACCCTATCCCGTGACCACCGACTGAGCCCAAAAGCGCTAGTCGCGTTTCGCATATCGGCGATGGGAAGGAGTCGACTCCTTGTCTTTCAGAGTCTTGGCTATCAAAATTGCGATGGGGATAAACTCCTGTTAGCTTCCCTCTTTTCTCTTGTCCATACGATCATCGGTTGTGACCCAGGGATAAAACTTTGGGCACCTCCTATCTTTGCCTTTCGGGGATCTCCAATGCAATGGGAGGAGCGACCCCCTGCCCTTCAAAGTCCTGGTAGCCGAAATGACGATCGGACTCGATCGAATGCCACGTAGCCCCGAGGCCGGACGGCCCAGATATTCTTTTATGCAGGACCCCAACCTAGCCTGGATCTTTCGCCACGCGTCCTTCAGATGGATGGTTGAGATGACTTTGACGGAAAAAGGGCGCTACCTCCACTCCTGGGCCCACTTGATGTGACCTGGTGCTAGGACCGTGGGCCCAACTCCAAAGGTGCTTAGCATTTCTCATTTCGGGGTTTCGAAACCCAAGGGAGAAACCTGTCCTCCCAACTCGCAATCCCCAAAATGCCGACTCCCAGGATCGCGCAATCAGCTGCCACCTGTCCCCACTGAATCGGACGACTCACGTTCAATCGTGACTTTGACCAACTAGTGAAAGCCCTGGCGTTAAACACTCGGCAACTCTATGGCCCCCATGTTTCCCAATAGTCGTCGATCTACCACATTGATGGATCCTTGCCGTTGAAAATTTCTCTTTTCCCGCTCGCTTGATTTTAAGCTCGAAATGGACTTTTCTGCGTGCTGCACTCGGGCGCTTCTTATGCAGACCGCGGACCTGGGTACCCTTTTGCTCGTGACAAGAATTGGTGATAACATTTGGTTCCATGGGGGATAGAGTCATCCCTGTGATTCTCTAAGATCTCCTTTTGCAGTTCCAGTCGCCTTCTGTTGGGCTATGGAATCGAGCTCAAAACACCCTGCTGAAAATACAAGCCGAAAAGTAAAAACAAACAAAAATAAATGCTCCAAGGAGTTTATTTATGTACATTCCTAAACTAATCTACTTTGTACACGGGGCTAGGTGAAAGAAAACTTCCACCATATCCATTCAAGTAACTTCCTGAATGGAATCTCCTTCACTCTGTCGATGATCACTAGCAGATGATGCAACCGCAACAGCAAAACGATTACATCCTTCAACTCCCATCCTAAGGCTGAGGTTAGGATGATGTTGGGCGACTGCAAATCATGAAGGAAATACAAATCCATGTATTCCTTCAGAGGCTCATAGGACCAGTGGCAAACTTCAGAAAATTGGTGACAGGCAGCCTCCTCTGCTACACAGTTTCTGATACAGGGCGGAATATCACTAATAATCATAGGAGGATGAGAAGTTGATGCAAGATGACTGCTCTCAAGCGATGGCTGCTCATTAATAGGCTCTAAGCAAGAGATAAAATACTCCTCCTGCTGCTCCGTTTCTTCTTCATGGCTCTCCCAACGGTCAAAGTCATACTCGTCATAAATCGGACCCATGGGAAATTCCTTCTCTTGCTTTTCTGCGGGCCCAGGGTGGTTGGTCTCCTCATGATAATCTTCGTCAATGAACAGGGGATAAAGCTCTGTTGTCTGTTCTTGGAACTCATGTATATCCAGCTCATAATTCGATTCATAGTTGTCATACATAGGTTGGTTTCTCCCTAAGCTATCAAAATGTATTGTAAGGCTCTGTTGCTCTTCATCTGAATACTCATCAAAGCTGGGTGAGTGCAGGACTCCCACCTCTTGTGAAATAGGGGTGACCTCTTCCACAATGGCTTCTTCCTTTAAATACGAGACAACAGGCTCATCAGGGGCAGAAACTAATGCCTCTACAATTATGAAATGTTCAATATTACCATCATTGGTAGGGTTTCCAAGAACATCTGCTTCGAGAACTAGAAAATCCTCTGCGCTTTCCTCAAGAAGGCAACAGTCACGATATGCCTTTAATTCCTCTATCTCTGCAGAAAGAGATTTTTCCAGCTCCATCAGCTCACATAGAGCATCCTCGCCCTCCTCATGGTCCTCATCCCAACAACCTTCATTCAATACAGCCATATATTGATCATGGCCTTCCCATTCCTCACAACAGTTATGACAAATTAACTCAGAGGAGTAGAAATTTTGACAACGCTTATTGAAAACTGCATGAAACTGCTCTAGGGAGGAGATGTTGGCAGGAGATAAGGAGAAATACCACTCATGAGCATCTCCTGCTAATGAGAACATGAACATTTTCAATAATACATCCTCATGATGTACTCCCCATTGATGCATGAGTTCATGAAACTCATGGATATGTTGAGCAGGGTTGTCCTCTTTACGCTCTCTAAATATGGGCAAATAATCGCCCCATTCATTTGGAGTAGGGACAACATTAGGAAAACCAGGAATAGCCAAAAAATTAAAAGGAGCAAACCTTTGAGCCAGGATCCTTTCCATTTCAAAACAACAGAGTCGTCAATCGATACTTTAATCATGAGGTCGCCAAGTGAAAGATGCGCAGCTTTGAATGTGTTTGGTCTTTGTTCACCATCAAAGGCATATCTGATCATTGTTGTTCTCCCTAGGAACTTCTCAAGTTGAGAAAGCAGCTGCTAAAAACCTTCTGGAGAAAGCTCCTCTGGGTCAGCTTCCAGGTGCGTTGGAGGCAGCCACAACTGAAATAGTTTAGTTGAATCAGTGGAGTCGCCAGGTGCACAGTTGGAATCTTTGATGTAATGAGTTCTGATGCACCCTCAGAATCAGTAAACTCTGTCGTTCAATCCAAGGGAAAATCTTAAATTTTCTCACCGACAACAGCGCCAGAAATGTTAGCACCAGAAGTCACCTCTGGATTGTCATAGAGGTAAGCCTAATACCCATGAGAGTTTAATGTCACAGGTTGGTTTAAAGAGGGTCAAATGGGCACAGACTCAGAACCTGAATGACGTTAAACACAAAACTAGACAACAAATGTACAGGGAAGTGAGGGCCACAACTAACTTCAGTCAAGAAATTGAGTTAAAGTGAGAGCAGAGGGAATACTTATGAGAAAGGTGAATGAGACTGCTCTGGGCATCAGGCCTTCCAGCAACTCAGAGAAGAAAACCCGAGCTCAAAAGCACTCTTGAGCCCAAGCTCAGACACTGAAATATTTCTACCGAGGGCATAGTTACAGCTGCAATATGATCAAACCTTCATCATCCTGCAACTGCAACAGCTCGACTGGATCCTCCAGTTCCGATCCATTCGGTGTAAGAGGGAATAAGATAACACAGAAAACTGATTAAAACTTGGTGAAAACATTGCAGTGATCAAACCTCCATCATCCTACAACGTCACAACCCTCGACTAGATCTTCCGATTTCGAGTGTCTTAACACAGTGTTGACAAAGAGATGGAAATAAATTGACTTCTATTAATCTGACAGTCTCAAATCAATTACATAACTAGAGAATAGCTCTGGCATCACAAGCATTACAAAATTGGGAGCTCTGCTCCACTCAGAAAAGACCTATACAAAATTACAAAACTCCCCATATAAACTCAAAAAAATCACCCTCCTCAGCAGGAGTGGCCTCGAGCCTCAGGGCGTGGCATCTCTTCAGTCAAACTCGGCTGGAACGTCTTCATTAGACGCCACCTTAACTCAGCATGGCTCTTGCAGGGGGACCTGCACACAGGAGTACCACGAGTTGAATGTTTCAAACCTCTGCATTCATGGAAGGAAATGACATTCCAACCACCTCCCTAACCTTCTTTAACTACTTCATCGGGATTAGAAGGAGGTCGAGTTGGTTGGGCACCTAGAAAATGTGGCGGCCTCTTTCTGCGACTGAACTAGCATTTCAGCCCTTGGTGCCACTAACTTGAGCTTTGCACCTTAACCCACATATAACCTTGGTCCATGACACTATGCTTAAACACCAAAGGTGCTTCGTGTATCGGGACCCCGGAGTATTGGTGAAATGCAAGCCCAACACTCTACCTTCCAAAATCTCGAAATTTGATCTCCAAACTGGCGCTTTAACTGTCCCTAGCTCCTCCCTTGGATTCTCTCCATGTGACCCTATCCCGTGACCACCGACTGAGCCCAAAGGCGCTAGTCACATTTCGCATATCGGCAATGGGAAGGAGTCGACTCCTTTTCTTTCAGAGTCTTGGCTACCGAAATCTAGATGGGGCTAAACTCATGTTAGCTTCCCTCTTTTCTCTCGTCCATATGATCATCGGTTGTGACCTGGGGCTTAAACTTTGGGCGCCTTTCAGGGATCTCCAATGCAATGGGAGGAGCGACCCATTGCCCTTCAAAGTCTCGATAGCCGAAATGGCGACCCGACTCGATCGCACGCCACGTAGCCCTGAGGCCGGACGGCCCAGATATTCTTTGATGCGGGACCCCCACCTAGCCTGGATCTTTCGCCACGCGTCCTTCAGATGGATGGCTGAGATGACTTTGACGGAAAAAGGGCACTACCTCCACTCCTGGGCCCACTTGATGTGACATGGCGCTAGGATCGTGGGCCCAACTCCAAAGGCGCTTAGCATTTCGCATTTCGGGGTTTTGAAACCCAAGGGAGAACCCTGTCCTCCCAACTCGCGATCCCCGAAATGCCGACTCCTGGGATCGCGCAAACAACTGCCACCTGTCACTACTGGATCGGACGACTCAAGTTCAATCGTGACTTTGACCAGCTGGGGAAAGCCCTAGCATTAAACACTGGGCAACTATATGCCCCCACGTTTCCCAATAGTCGTCAATCTGCCCCATTGATGGATCCTCATCATTGAAAATTTATCTTTTACCGCTCGCTTGATTTTAAGCCCGAAATGGAATTTTCTGCGTGCTGCGCTCAGGCGCTTCTTATGCAGACTGCGGACCTGGGTACCCTTTTTCCCATGACAAGAATTGGTGATAATAGGTGTGTTATATTTATTACAGGAAACAGAAAGTATGAAGTATACAAGCACCGAGATGGACATAAAATACAACCGCACTAGCATTGCATACAACAAAATGGAAATTCGAGGCATAATAACCATAACTGACATGGTGTGTTTGTGTCATAGGTAACCATCAGGTCAGTAATGTAATGGTGAACCGACATGTTTTTTACTTATGTACGCATCGGGTTATTTCATGCAATGGCACCTTGGTGCGTTCTTGTTTTATGTACGCACTGGGAATTTATCTAATGGCACATCGGTACATTTTGTTGGTTTTATGTACGTTCCAGGGTAGTTTGTGTAATTTTTTTCCAATGGTTTTATATTTATGGATGCACCGGGGCATTTTATTTTATGGCGCATCAGTGCGTTTTGACAATAAAAGCACCGGAGAAAAAAACAACCGCTACAACCTCCGCTTGCCCAAATTTATTTAGGTATATGGAACATCCGTTAAAACATCCTCTAAACCTTATGCAACCATTAGAGGAGGTTGTAGCAGAGGTTTGTTTGAAAATTTTGTCAAATTTTGTAACACTAAAAACCTCTGCAAGAAGGTGTTCTCCTTGCAGTATCCCCATACCAAGGGTCACTGTAAGAGATAAGGAAGATATTCTCATTCGAAAACGAGTCTGTAATAACAGTGTCCTCACCCTACTTGGGAAACTCCAACATGAGCTCGACAAAGACTAACAATTTTTTGGACTTAGCAAAAACGAAGTCCAAATCAAACTCCTGCAATATGTCAATCCATTTATTTTATTTTCCCTCAATTATTCATCATGTGGGGAGATATTGGAATGGATTAATTTCAGCGATTACAACAGTCTTGCATAAAATAATGTAATGCCAAAGCCTCTAGACAGTGTGTAGAGCTGCCAAAGACAACTTCTTGACGCGTGAGCAATTAATTTCAGGCCCAATCAAACCATGACTGAGATAGTAAATGATATTCTCCTTGACTGCATCATCTTCCTAGACTGCATCATCTTCCTGAACTAGAACCATGCCAACGATGGATTTATTTGTTGCAAGATACATCAAGAAATATATGTTATAGTCCGAGGGACTAAGCAAGGGGGTAGAAACAATAGCTTATTTTAGTGCATCGAAAGATCATTGCGCAAACTCATCCAAAATAAAAGGGACCCCCTTTTTCAACAAGTGCATGAAGCTCTTGGTGATGTCAACATAATTGGAAATAAATCAACAAAGGAAATTGGCTTTTCGTTGCAAACTTTGAAGTTGTTGAATATTTTGCAGGGGGGCAACTGAATTATCCCTTCAACCTTTAAACAATCAACCATGATCCCCTTATTGGATACTATAAATCGCAATAGATGCCCTGAGATGATGAATAAAATTCATTTATTGGGACTCAATCAAATATGATAATATCTACATCTCTCAAACATAAGCCGAAGATGAGTGGGATGATCTGCTCTCTCACGAGAGCGAGCATCAATGTCATCGAGATAATCTTTGATGATATGTTTGAGATCGTAAAAATCAAACGACATAGCCCGCTGGAATGTAGCCCCAACATTTTTAAGGTCGAAAGGCATTTTTTGATACACGAATGTACCCCAAGGATGTATAAATGTCATTTTGTGTTGATCCTCGGGTCAAATCTAGATCTGGATGTAGCTAGAAAATCCATCCATAAAAGAAAATATTTTGCTTCCCGGACATTTGTCAATAATCTGATTAATAAATGGCGCGGGGAAGTTGTCTTTAGGACAAGCTTTATTCAAATCCCGAAATTCCACACAAACATGAATGGTTCCTTGTTTTTCTTTAACCGGAATGGGATTCGACACCCATTTAGTAATGGGAACCAGATAGATGAAACCAGTTTTCAGTAGTTTCTCTACCTCTACCTTAATTATTGTCGCCTTTCTCGAGTTAACCAGTCGTAACTTTTTTCGAACAAGTTTCGCATTTTCATACATTTTGATCTCATGTTCAACTATTCAAGGGTCAATTATTGGCATTTCTTCGTATGACTAGGAGAAAATGTCATATAATTCCTAGAATAGGGCGATATACGTGTAGATCTCTTTCGTGGAATAGTCTACATTGATAAATGTGTTCTCCATGATGCTACAGGTTCTAGAGATGGCAATCATAATTGTCTCTGATATATTTTCCATGTTTCCCTCAGCATACACACCATGCTTAGCTAAGGGGTTCGCGGGGCAATCAACACCTCCACTCAAAATTTATTAGAATTCTCCCTCACATGGCTACTCACATTCGAAAGAAGATGATTGTTACAATGAGGCTCCAAAGGCATTTTTAACATAAAGAAAATCCAAAACCCTAACCCCGGAAGATGAAAAGCCAATAATTTTGTGGACCTTGTTTTGGGTAGTTTGGTGCATCAACTTCCTGGTGGCATAACTTTGGCATATGATCTTTGTTTGGGGTGCACGATATCTCATTGGAAAGGTATCGACGAGGAGATTCATTTTGGGGGCTCAAACAAAGCCTTTGGATATTATTGAGGTGCTCGATAGTGAAATAAACATTTTTTAGGCCCTCAAAATGGCCCCAAAAGTTTAAGAATCGAAAAACTGCTAAAAATAGTAAATTTCCAAAAAATTGTTTTGAGCCATTTGGAATAGGTGGGTGGCCATCTTTATCCACTTGGATAAATTGGATCAAAAAGTCATGTGGGCCCCGTTGGGGTAAGTTAGTACATCAACTTCCCGGGGTTGTAACTTTTGCATACGATCTTCGTTTTAGGCGCACGATGGCCCGTTGGAAAGGTATATATGAGGAATACAAATTATGCCATCAAATTCGAACTTAGCCTACAATTTGACTATAGCGAGCCCTAAAAACCTTTTTTAGGGCTTCAAAACGACCCCGGGAGTTCAAGGCCCGAAAACTAGGA
>SNQJ01S0032454.1:76122-104974 GCA_010110895.2 Picea sitchensis | reverse complement strand
TCTATTTCTATTTCGTATATCATTTCTGTGTATTGTGAAGATTATGCTGGATATTTTACTGTTATTCTTCCATTTCTAGCATTTCATTTCTGTTCTGCATATTTTATATATCTGGTATCTTGCAATTCAACAGCCACAAGCATAGTCCATGGAAGAGGACATGCAAGAAGAGGCGTAGGAACCTCAGAATGAGGAAGTGGAACCCCAAAAAGAAGTACAACCATAAAGAACTGAACCAACCGCGGAAGGTAACAACATAACATAGAATCAAGGATCAAAAGGGAAACCAGACGAGGTGTAGGTACCCATCCTAGGTCAACCAACAGAAGAAACCATAGGAACCACCTCAGCTTGGCCAGAATGGCTTATAGGGAAGAAAATAGGAATTGTTGGAACTTCATACCAACCACCATAGCAGGAAGACAAAGTTTTGATACTGAGCTCACCTCGCAAGAAACCGAAAACAGAAATTGTGCTACCATGCATATTAGAGGGAGTACAGGTAGATATGTAGTTATTGGGTCACGTTGGGAGGCTCAAATATTTTGACCATGACGTCTTAGGCAACACAAGGTACCTAGAACTTGCGCCAAGGGTTTTTATGCAGATAATAGTGGTCAACCAACTTGGAGAAATGATCAGCCAACCACACCAATGGGCACTTGGACTGGACCAAATATGCATTTTAGGATTGATGAAACTCCCACACTTTGGCAGAGGCCAGTACGCGACAACATGAGTTAAGCATTTGTTAGTGGTTATGCATGGAGGGGATATCTGGCTGGACAGAACCGTCCCCATAAAAGTTGAGCTTATTACGTAGATAACAGGACTACCCAGTTGGGGTATGGATCCTGCGCTAATTCTGGATGATAAATCCAAGGAAAAAGCGTTAGCAGAGGAAATGAAGAATAAATACGACAATGTTAGGGGCGCAAATATCTTAGCCTGTAAGTTGTTAAGAAAATTCTGCAAAGCTGAGGTATTGACACTAGGAGTCATCGCAGTTGCAGCTCAATGCACAGAAGGCACCTTCATGAGATGGGTGCCTTATCTACTAAACTTGTTCCAAGTGGACTGCAAGGATGCGTAGGAACTCAGTACATAGTTTCATTACTCATGGTTTCTCACCCTCATAGCCTTCATGGGATGGAGGGAACCAGAGCATGTAGTTTTTTCTACTAGACCACAACCAGCGGGAGTGAGATATCGAGTTATGACATCGGGGCCACAAGCTAGACAAAAGAGGGACAATGGAATCATATTTGAAGATTACCTACGGGACATGTAGGAAGCTATTACCTAGTCATGGAGAATAACACCAGAAGTTGTCGCATGATATGATAATATCGCTAACTTCTGGGCTACATGTCAAGCAATGTAGATACAAACCAGACAGGATCCAGATAATTAGTGGCTACCGATGTGCTACTTCATCACAAAAGTTGATATATACATGGTCATCAATGAATGGACCAATGCATGGAGGATCCCATCCATTCCCCTAAAAGTACTGGAAGGACCCGCAAAAGGAGAAGCAGTACATGTGGAAACATAGCCTCCGCAAATCCTAGTGCCCAAGAAACCAAGGACGAGCCAAAACAAATCGAATCAGGTATACGAAGGGTCAAAGTAGAAAAGAACCCAGAAAGGGTAGAAAGAGACCATCAAATGGCCGAAACAAGATAAGGGAGCGTAGGAGACCAACCCAAACCTCATCACACAAGAGCAAGGGGGAACTAAGAGACTATCTATATAGGTCATAGGCACACGCAAGAAATCAAAGGTGCAACAAAAATCACTGGACTAAACGATCACATAGGATGATAGAGAAATGATCACTAGGATGGTCCAGGATTATCTCGTAGAAGACTTCGACCACACAACACATGACAGGGATAATCTGCAAAAAGAGCTGGCAGAAATAAGATAGCTCCTCAAGAAACTCGGGAAGGTCCAGAGGGAAAGTAGCAACAGAGGCATAGATTCGTCAACAACACAAACCAATGAAAGAGTGGAGATCAAAGAAAGAGACCCAACCCTCCCCATGCCACACACAAATGCAACAGTCCACATAAGACCAAGCATGCTATGAATGGATGAAAGCATGGGACAAACACCACTAAATGATTTCGACCACATCCAATTGGTCCTGACATGGATGCCATCAAGGGAATTACACAAGTTTCAGGTTAGCGTCGACCACAAGATGTAGTCTCGGGCACACAAAAACTTAGTCGAGCTACAGAGAGTGACAAAGCAGCAGGAAGCGCTGGAAAAAGAGTATGAAAAGGACACATATGAAACCCGAGAGGAGATGGAACACATGAATGAATTGGAACGCAGAGTGGGAGAAATTTTTGGGAAACTTCCAAACACTGTGCAAGAAAACAAATTCCCAGCCACAAAAAATATCGACCAGATTGCGCAGGAAATTGCTCAATACCAGAAGGAGATCGGGGATCTTCGAGAACAACTAACAACAACAAATCCACCAATAGTAAAGGAGAATAGGAGGCAAGAAAAAACAATGCAAATATAGGAAATGGAGAAGTAGGTTAGCACGACAGGACTTTCTCAACAAAGCAATGCAAATTTGGACAAGACTCGAGGAGGACCCACAAGTTCAACGCTGGGACAAGGAAGAGGAGAGGATCAATGCAGCGATCCAAGAACTCAAATAAAGGAAAAATACCATACCAATCCAAAAACGCATCAAGGGGACGTAAGAGTTGAAGAATATGCAGGCAAAACTTATCACTGCGCAGACACGAAAACAAGAGCGGCAGGATCAAATAGAACCATTACAAGAACAGTTAGCATAATTACTCACACATGAAGAAGAAGATAGAACATAGATGGCATAGACTTAGGCAGAATGCGTAAGACTACTAAGAAATGAAGTGGTCCTTCAGGTAGTGGAGACCATTAAGGAGAAGACCATGTAGGCACTAACAAAAGCAGCAGAGCTAAAGGAAAAATTCCAGGTGATCATTGAAGAGATCAAGGAAGCTCATAAAGATTAGGTGACCCGGGATGAGTCACATGTCAGTGTTGGGGGCCTGTTGGCAGCAGGTTGAAGTGGGGAATAAATATTGCACAAATAAGAATGATAGATGGAAGAGAAATCGTGGGAAAGAAAGTGTGTAGGAGGAAAGCGACAAATGGCAAGAAGCACAACACACACGCATGCAAGAAGAACGCGACAACTGGAAGGAAGAAACGCACACATGTAGAGAAGGAATACCTAACGACAATATTTTTTAGGGTTTTTGTAAGGTTTTTGTGTAAATGGTTGAAGATCCCAATATATATAAATATAGATACATAGGTATCATAGAGGGTTCATAAGAAGTTCGATTTGCTACTTATGTAGAGTTTGATTATCTTTATGTAATGTTTTTTATGAGAGAACTATTTTTGTAAGCAATTGAGCTAATAGGAAGAGAGGAGGTAGATTTTGAAGATTAGATCACAGGCTGTGGAGCCTGGTGCGATATAGTTTGCCTCACAAAAATCTTACCCACTTGAGGAGAGTTGTAAGTGAGAGGCACGAGAATTGCAGAACTTCCATAATAAGAGAGCCAAGAGCCAAATATTTGTGGACGTATCCCAGGAGGGGGTGGAGCACGGTAATACCTGTGTAATGTGATGAATGGATGAATATATTTGTAATACTTTTATTAGTTAGATGCGGTATGAAAAGAATGAATGAATGAGTTATTATATTGCTGAGTAATTGTTGTTGAGTTATCAAGAACACAGGCCACGAGTTCAAAGTATTAAATAGAATAACAATAGTTCATAATATAAATCACAATTAATGGCTCAGAATGAAGATCCCCTATCTCATACTGAATCCTAGGCTATAAGCACCTGATTATTACAGCCACCCATAAAAAGTCATCTAAGGTGAGACTGCGTAGTGCACTCTGTGTACTATGTTGCCTTATGGTTTAGTAGAAAGGTTGATAGTTTAAGTCTTTGTTGGTACCCTTATAGATACGAACCCTGGGTCTACGACGCAGGTAGTAGAGAGAATTCGTTCAACTGAGAGCCAACAATGGATCTTTCGATAAGCTCGAGGATTCTATATGATATTCTTTCATCCTCGTTCACTTCGTGTCATGGGGATGAAGTGATTATCAAAGTGAGAAGATCATGTATTATACTTGATGCATTTATATTTACATTATCTATTACCTCGATTGTATCAAGTTGTTTCTCTTATAAAAAGGGCATGTACATGACTGAAGAGAGTCAAATAATATTATGCTGAAATATTTGTTTATGAACAGACCTTTGTTCTAGACTTATTTGTAGGGAATTAATATGAAGAAGAATTTATTGATCGTTTGTGTTCTTTAAATTTCTTATTCCATGAATATATTTTAATCTTACCTATTGGTATTGGTAAGGGCCCACCGGTCCAACTTGGAGAGATTACTATAAAATGGTAGTGTGAATCTTCTTCCTGTACTAGTGTGATGTGAGTCGGTACTAGTTTGTAATCACCTTAAATCTAGTTGTTCTTAATCTTGTACTTAGAATAATCCAATATTCAGTTTGAATGATATGTGAATTAAGGTTTGATGATTGTGGTGCACCAAACTATAAATGATTTGTTTAGTTTACTTTCAACAAATTGTAGTGGTTAATTAGTTACATTTTTGAAGTGTGATTTCTGAATTTGTTATTTGTTTTGAATTGTAGAAGTGTGTTAGCACCAAAGTAATCTGATAATCCATATTTTGCATTAAATGGATTGACAAATGGATTTTTGTTCCTAGTCTATTGAATTAAAAATTTCCCTAGAATCTATGATATGTTCAAAAACTGTCTGCATTTGAGTTTGTTCATATGTTGCATTTGATTGAGTGTGGAAATATAGATTGGAATTGATAAAGTCTTAAGCATTGCAGGAAGAAGATAGGATTCCCTCTATATTTCATGAGCCAATAAGTGGGAAACTCTCTTTTTTGTATCAAAAATGTGTTGAATCTTACAAGTGTGTTCTCTGTCAATAATTTTGAATGATAGAACTTAATTTAAGATAGAAGGATTTTCATTCCCTTAGATATAAGGATTTTTGTCCCTTGAAGATGGGATTAGTTATTGGATTGAAACAGAGTTTTAGATTTAGAAATAATGTGTTTAGCAGTTGGATTAACATCACCTGTTTCCGACACATATAGTGTAGCAACTATGTTGATTACGAAACCTAGTTGAAATATTAATGATTGGAAATATATTCTACATATAATTGCACCAACAAAGGGGTTCCCCCAAGTCTATATGAATGAACCTCAGTAATGAGGTAGATTGGGTGTGAGGGGGTGTTACCCATGTGAGGGGTAAAAAATGATGTCGAGGTGGATGTAATCTCACCTTATGGAGTAATGGGTAGATGTTGGGTGTTAATAACTCCCTGATGGGGAATCGGGTTTTGGAGAATTGTTGGTGTTTGAGGTTGCAAATAGTTTTGGGGAATTTGCGGGGGTCCTTGTGGTGCAGGGGGTTGTTGGGTATTCATTGAATCTTTCATTTATTTTTACTCAACTATTTGGGGTAAATGATGAGTATAATTACCATACTCACCACATAATTTTCAAGGTAAGTTTGTTTGAATATTGTTATTTCTTCCTTGTCTTGGTCGGCCATTGTTATTTCCCCTCTAGGGGTTTTGGTTAGCCTGATTTTGGTTTCCCCCATCATGGAGATTTGTTTGTTGGGGGTTTCCCCCTTGACCCTTGTTTTTATTCTTTCCCTTTCTCCAATTGTTGTTGGGTTGATAAGGGGGGGTTGGTTGTGTTCAATTGTTCAAAATTTTGAACTTGTTGAAGAGGGGAGGGTTGAATAAAATTCACTTTTGCATATTGTTGTCCATGTGGTGGGGAAATGGGTTTGAGAGGACCAGAGAAGGGGTAGTATGGGTTACCTTGTGGAGGTCCATACTGATTATACAAAGTGGATGGGTCCCCACTATTGGTGGTATTATATGATGTAGTCGGTGGTGGGCCTAGGTGTGGTACATGAACTAGGTTAGTGGGGGGTGTNTGTGATTCCATTAAGGTGGGGGGGAGGTGCCATGAATACTAGTTGAAGTGGTGGAGGAGGATAATATGGGTTTTCTCCATATGGAGGTCGGTATTGAGTGGCCCCAAATATGGGTATCCATGAACATATGAGTGAGTATGGGCCATGGACCCGATCAACCCATCGACAATGTGTGATGTTCCATGTTTTTCTTGCCCAAATGGGAAAGGACAAGGAGCATTGGGTAATCCTATGTAAAGGTACCCTGATTGAGAGTAAATAAAGTCAATCTATTGGGCCTTAGTGATGGCCTCATATTTAGTTTGAGGGAAGGTGATGGTGACATGTTTGGAGAAGAGAGGGACTAGTGATTTGAGGAACCAATCTAGTTGTTGTTGTGGGGTGGTATCATCCTTACAAATACTTATTCTTATTCATCATTCATGAATGTGATCGATGATATGGATGGATGAAGTTTGTTTGAATTTTGATAAAAGTTTCAAAAGGGTGTCATGGCGCACTAGGAATTGGAATAAAGACAAGAAGGATTTTTCCAAAGACTCAAAGGTTGAGTGGGACTCAGATTTTTCATCCACATACCATTTGGTAGAGGGACCAATGAAAATTATTTGGAATAGTCGTATATGAATGGAATATTCCATAATGTTATTAAAAGAAAACCATAAGTGAGAATACATGATGTGATTAGTTGGGTCTTCTCTGGGCTTGCCTTCGAATTTGGGGATATGACAAGGAAACCTGGTGGGGACATTCGGCCAAGTGGGGTTGTGTAATATGGGATCATTCATAAATTTGGTCAAGTATGAGATGTTAATCGATTCCAGGAATGACATGAAAAATTTTGTACCAGCCATGGTATGATGTGGTTGAGAGGACATTCCTTGTGAGGAATGTTGGGAGTTTGTACCTTGCGAATAATATTGGCCTTCACCTCCTTATGGTGGAGTAATAGTTGGTGAGGTTTTTTGGGTATTGGTTCCAAGAAAGGTAAATCCAAGAAGGGTTGACCCTAGAATCATGGCACTAATTGGTGTGTGTGACAGTTGTGCTGATGTGTCAGCCAAATTTGGGACACCGCCCAAAATTGGGGGGAGGTTTCTCAAACACCAAGACCGATGGGGATGTTTTGGTTACCCTATGGTTATAGACTATATGTGAATGTGTGCAAGTGGTGGTGATAATAAATAAGGGAACAAATGCTTTGAAAACTATCTTAACAATGTATTTTAAAAATATATGTAATCAAATATGGAAATCATACATAAAGAAAGTAACAATCTAAGATGGTTGATGGTTTCATCCACGTGGGGGAGTAAAATAAAATGCACATGTCCTAATAGACCTATTTTCCTTCCTCTCAAATAACACTGGCCTCCAGAAAAGCACTCAACAATGGGGCCAAAACCCACTTGAGGAGAAGCTAGTGAAGGGATGAAAAATCAGTAGTAATGAGGGGTGAATGGGGCATATCCTAAAAGTACTAGAGATATTTCCTAATAGCCTTTCAAAATCTAGTTGAGGTGCAATTGCATCCCACAACTACCACCTTGGGTAGATAAACCTAGAATTCGCCACTAATTTACCTCAATCAAGCATGACATTTATATTTTTGGCCTCATAAATTGGTCATAGGCTAGATGATTTCCAAGGGTTGGGTGACCTAAGGAGGAAAGAACAAACAATTGGACTTCATCCTTCAACCTTTCATGGGTTTCTCCCTCCCTTATGGTATAAGAATGCATGATTGCGAGGATTTTGGTACCCTATTTCTCAAATTTCTAAGTTTCAATGAGAAAAATATAATGGGGAGTTATTTGGATACCTATCCCCAAAATCGTAACTTAGAGTACAATTTTCTTTTGTTGTTCCTCCTGTGGAGGTTAAAAAATGTCTTTTTTATGGTTTCTTTTAGGATGTGAAAGTAGGTTGTGAATTTTGGGTCTTGGTCCAACCTCGTTGTTTTAAAAGTGGTGTGACCAAAATTAGTCACTAATAAATGAATCCCTTATGATCCTCCCAGATCGTTTATGGGTGCATGGAGAAGAGCATAGTATTGTTTCAAGTATCTAGTAAAAATCTTTCGAATATGTGTTCATGTTATGTGCAATAAGTGAGGGTGAGTGAATATTTTCAACAAGTTAGTGATCAAAATTTCAACATGTCTACATCACTTGGTCCTTTACAAGTCCTATTTATCTCTAACTTACTTAATTACAAAAACAATTGTTGCAAAAATTGAAAATCCTTAGGTAACTAGCATGGTGGACATGTGGGTCCTTACTTTTGATATTTTAATCTCCCTAGAATGTTATCTAATCTAAGAAAGCTTTGAAACTATCTCTAGATTGTAGACATGTGGGCTTGTATGGGCCCTTGCAAATCCTTAAATGTCCTAGGTTGTTTACTCCAACAATTTGAAAGTATCCTAAGAAAACTAAGAGGTATTGGCCTCTCTGAAAATGCTTGATTTAGTTGCATAAAATGAGAAAAATAAAAGGTATTAGCCTCTCCTAAAGATAAATTTTAAGAGGGAGATGGATATTATTTGAATAATCTATTTTTCGTATTTCCAAGGTCACACTAAGGTGCGAGGAAAGAGAATACTCCAACATTGTTAAAATGTTCCCTAGTCTCAATTTAGTGTGATGAATTGCAAAAGAAACAAATATTCCAATGATTTTAATATTCAAATGCTATACTAGGCCATCCACGTGGCAAAAAAGGAAGAAAAATATGCAAAAGGATCTTTTTATCCCCCTAAGTTACCATCTGTGGATAAGTATATATGCAATAATGAATCAAAATCCTATTTCTTGTGGATTTTAAAAAGTGCATAAAGTAAACTTAATCTACTTGGTAAAAATGGGATCGACAAGACTTACAATTTGAAAGAGAAAACTTGTGCATGGCTACACAGTGAGATATCGATGCACAATGCACACTACACATAGCCGGTGAGTGTAGACAGTGTGAAGAACTACATGGTACGTGCAATTATTAGACCCGAACCCAAGCACTCCGAGAGAAAATGCGGGTCGAAAATTTGAAATGAAATCAACCATCACATGTGTGAATTGCAGTATATGAAGGGTAGGCTAGGCTGGTTTTGGACCTTGCAAACACCAAAAAGTGAGAATAATAACTCTAGTAGCCTACATGAGAAGGAATTTGGATTTCCATCCCCATAATGGTCACCAATAAATTTGGGGATTTTAATCACAAGGGTGAGAAAAAGTGACCCCTTTGATTTCCTTTGTAATATATCAAAGAAAGACAAAACAATGGTTAGTAGGTTAGTGAACCCACACGATAGAAAGAAAGAAATAAAAGAAAATAAGAATAACAAACAATGAAAACTAAAATAAGAAAACATTAAAAAATGATGCATGAAATTGAACACAAAGAATGGTTACCCAATAGCGAATGGTATTTTAAATTGAGAACACCAAGAGGACAAATATGGGATTTATGAATCCCCTCCTCTTCCTTGGGAGGGCTCTTGTGTCCCCCAAATTCAAATTTTTCTCTCTTCTAACAATGGATAAAAATGGAAATACAATGGTGAAGAATTGATTGTTGGACTTCTCAAGAGGAGAGAAGTGAAACACTTGTTATGAATGATAAAAGAGTTCTAGGAGAAATATGGCTTCTCTAACACAAAATGAACAACATAAAAATACTAAAAATTCTTCTCCTTGTTTGCACACCTTGGTCATGTATTTATAGGACCAATGCAATATTTTTCTTACCCTGATAATAGTGTGAATGGGATCCCTTTGAAGGTACTTCCCATCCTTTTAGTAGCCCCAAGGAAATATTTCAGGTTGATCTTTTGGTCTTTTCATGGTACACTTTGACCTAGAAATGGTTGAGGCCTAACCAAGTGCATTAATGCACTATTTTGGCATTTGCACGGGTTCTTGTCGAGACAGTCACATGCGACATGAAATTTTCACATTAAACATTGTGTTGGATCATGTGATGTGTGCGAGTAAGCCTTGCTAAATTTTCAATGAAGTTCAATGACTATATGCATAATTTTTCTTGCTAAACAGGTTTTGTAAATGCTTGAGGTGTGCTCATTAATGTATTGTGTTGGTATTGTCTTCAACCGTTGCATGTATCATGATAAGAATTTTTTTAGTGATAATAAATCTCGTAATATTAAAACGTCTTCAACATTATTGAAGGCATTCGATGTACACATGTTTCTGCCTCATGGAATACTCACTAGCTTACCCATCACGCTAGGTGATAATACTATCTATGTTGATGTGGAGGTTGTCGATGTACATATTGAGTACAACTTGTTACTCAAGTGTACTTGGTTCTACAATATTATTGTATTTGTCTCATTAGTATTTAGGAACCTATGCTTCCCTCACCAGGGGAAAATAGTTACAATTGATCATCATTCATTTTGTACCCCATAACTTTGATTGAATGTGGGGTGAAATGTACCCTATGTAGGTGATCCCACGAAGTATTTTGTCAATGTTGGTGTCGGTACTTTCAAAGATCCTTTGTTGTTAGGAATATTTCCCCTTCCTTCACCATCTCTCACTACTAATGTTTCTCCTATCAACATGATCTCCTCATCTACCATTGGATCCCTTAGGTTTGTTGATCCTTGCATGGTACCTTGTTTTGAGGATGTTGAATCATATGGAGCATACATGCTACTCATCATGGTGAATATTTTCAATCTGTTCATCCCATCAACATATGTTGATCCTAGTCACCAATTCCATCCTGATATGGAGTGTTATCAACCTACTCCTCCCATACAAGTTGTTGACTCTCTTAGTTCACATCACTCAACCGATTTCGAGTTTCCTTCAGAAGAGGCCATCCTAGAAGTCATGGCTTCCATAGAAAATACAAAGGATGAGGTGAGGCGTCAATCATCTTGTCCTCATTTAAAATAAATGAGAGTTATCATGATGTGTCTTGACCCGAGAATGGGGGAATTTTCTCGAGCATCTAGTGGACCCCCTAGTATCAATCCTTTTCCACCTCATTTTTATTTTTTTAAATTTACAAGAGAATTCTTTATTAACCCTCCCCTTAAAGATTTGTGTTTAATACTGCCTTCATGTCTTGATGGATCCCATCAAGGATATTTTGTAGCTCAGGAAACCACTCACGATGAGCATATTTGTATGCATAAATTCATTTATATTTGGAATGGACCTAGCATGGTGTTCCATATGATACTAACATTGACCCATGATTTCATTCATTATGAAAACGATCCTTGGCATGAGCCTTGCAATGGGATATAATTTGTGTAAACTGTCAAGATGTGTAGTGCCTTGTACATAGGTGTGTGGTATGAGTGCTTTTGTTTTTCATATCCAAAAAATACAAAAAAAATTTCTTTTTTGAGATTTGATTATGCATTTTTACCTTGGAATGTAGTTTACATCTGCTTGATAGGATTCTAGGGAATTTTTTTATGAAGATGGAAATGTCCACTACACTTGAGGTATATATTTCTAAAATGGCATTTAGGGATAGGTTTTTCCTTGCATTTTTCCCTTTGAATTATTAAACGTCCATATTGTCAGGGTTATACATGAGGTTCAAACCCAGCCGATTATGACACTAGCCACTCCTTTTTCATGTCATAACTAGTTCTCTAGTTCCTACCCTTCATGGGCACTCTAGTTAGAACCTTGATTTCCATTTGGTTTCCATGTTTCATTTTCCTATAGGCCTAGGATCCCTCCTTTAGCCCTGCCATGACTTGAATATTGAGCCTCATTTTCCTCTCTTCGTCTATATTCTAGCCTGTTGATGGGTGAAAATGATCGTCCATCAATTGGAAGAACGAGTCCGGTCTAGGGTTGTCTAAATAACCCAAGCCGTTTGGTATGAATCGTCTTGACGAGTTTAATGGCTCCATTGGACAATCTAAAAGTCCTAAAAGAAATGAGTAAATAAATAAAGGAATGAAATAGCTAACCAATTACTAATTATCGATATATAAATGTACATGTATGTATATAACTATTTTAAATAATATTTACACAATAGATCTATTTCTCTAATCTATGTACATGTTATAAAATTTTTGAGTTTTAATATGAACTCACAGAAATCGATGAAAAGGTGGTTCTTTTCATTAAATATAGATAAAGAAAACAAAATAAACTATTTCTTTTGTTTTTGTTTTTTATCTCTATGTATCTATAAAATTAAATATCAAACATACTATGGAAGAAGAATATGTAGACAGTGAAAACCAGATCACATACAAGATTTTTGAAAGTAAACAAACAAACAAAGAGAACAAACTAACCTATTAATGATTTGATCAGCATGCATCCATCATTTGTATGATTGTGAATTGTCCATCCAGTCTATCCACGAGATAAATCTGCTGTGAAATTTTTACGTTGTTTGAAATAAATGCCAAACAGTACATCGACTACTAGATTTTAATGATAGTACGACAAGATGCAGATAATAACTGTGATATTTATGACTGTAGGAGATTATACATAAGATAAATCTAATTGTAACACCTGCTTTTAATCATTCAACAAGATTAAGATAAACCTTATCATTTGAATTGAACGATCAATCACTATTTTCATATAACTGAAGCATAAAATTGTGGATTGTATGAAAGAAATTATCTTGATGACATAATAATTAGTGAATACAAAATCTATCAATAATTATCGAATTACCAATATAAATAAACCATAGACAACAACAATATTTACAGATAGCTAAAGCAGAAATGTAAACATATGTTCTGTCCAAATTCATGTATAAGCTGTCCACAATTAGCGCCAGGCCAGGATGTCCTAGTTACAAAAAATAATGAGTTTTTAAAGCCTTTAGAAAGGTAACTATCTCATCTTCTGAGATCAAATATTGATTACAAAAATAGAGAGGGGGATATAACCACCCAGATCATACTAAATCTTATAAAGATAAAAAAAGTTTATTACTGTTTATACAAAAAGGATCATAGACATGGCTAACAAGCCCCAAACATATTTCAGATTACTTGGTCACCATGAACTCCTAGATATCCTAAAAAGAAAAGATAAAATAGAGAAATTTAGATACATATTTAACCATAATTTTGCAAATTTCAAATTAGAAAAAGACTAGCTACAGAATCCATTGATTCTGTAGCTAGTCTATTTTTTTTTTAAATGAAATCTAATCTATTCAATAAAATAATCTAATTTATTTAATAAACAAATCAATCTAATTTATTTAATGAATAGCCCTATTTCAAGATAAAAGAGATCTTACCTCTAACTGTAAAATCAAACCATATCAAATGATCTCAAAATTTATTATTGTTGTTGCAGTCTCAAAATTTTTTAATATCACATTCCCTGTAGTTTTCATATGTTTCCCTTGTTTCTGAATGACAGTCTGGAGGCTGTGAATTTCATTCTTTAATGGGTCAACTTGGTCATTAAGGGCTTTTATATATCACTGTAGAATGGGTATATCAGTGTAGTACTTGTCGATCCAGAATAAGCAAGCTTCACACTGTGGTTGTGCGACAATCACTCGATAATTCCAATGGTTGTGCACCAGAATGTCCCCAACATGGACTGTAGATTTTTTACCCAATTTAATACCAAGAAACCCTTCACTATGTTTCAGACAAGGAAATAGATTATATACAAAGTTGTAAGGTTGATCGAGGTCTGTTTGAAAAGAAAGAGGGTCTTCTTCAGCAAGAAATCTATCAATTTCAGAATCCGAGCTCTCATGGATCTCGATCATATTGATCGAGTTCACATGAGGGTTTGACTTGTTTCGGAGCTTCCTTGAAATCAACCTTCCAGCTCTCTTATTTTTAAAACCCAAATCAACATCACCTTTAAACGTCTTGCCTGTAGGACTTTTTGAATTTTTGACAGAGTCATTAGGCTGTGCAACTTGCTCATGGGCCTGCTCAGTAACTTTCGGGTTGGGTAAAGGCTTACTGTGGGTGGCCATAACATAGGCCTGGGTAGATGAGGGGAGCGTTGTAGGATAGATTATGGTTTCCTCAATCACATGCTTATCAACCTCTTCAACGTTCGGGTTAATGAAACCATTTCTGGTTAAAAATGAATCCTAATCATCGTTCAACAACTTTAATTGATGTACAAGCATAATTCTTATTAAACCATGGTGGAAAAGACTCAAATCCAAATGTTTCTTTTTATACCTTTTATCCATTTTGTAAATGCTCCTCCATAGATAATAAGGAATGTTTAAAGGAAACCCTATGAAATTCATGAGCAGATGCAAGTGATAAAGAAACACTAAACCAAAACGGCCTTCACAAGTGACAAATTGTTTCAACACTACAAGCTGACCATGTCATCGAGCTTTCAGTAAGGAGACTGGAATACCTTTGTCATATCCATTGATCTTCTAAGATGTAAAGAAAAGAGTCCATGGAACCTCTTCTACCTTAGAATTATTGAACCACCTCTGCCCGCTCACGGGGAGTCCTGTTGCTTGGCTTAAAAATTCTTATGTGACTTCAAGTTGAATGTCCCCCACCTTATCTCTACATCCATCGAATGAGAGAGAGAATTATTGAGAAGTCTGTAGGTTGAAACCCTAAAACTTTTCAAGGAAAATGTGTCAATCGTTACCCTCGAGATCCTCTCTGGTATCATCACATAGGAGCAAGGTCTGAGTGTCGTTAGGTTTGAATCTAACAACTGGAGCCATTTCAACATCTACAGGAAATCACCCAAATAGTGTGTATGGAGGGTTTGTAAGAGGAGAAAAGAGGTATACTCCAGGCCCGAAAATCATCAACAGTCTGTGGCGTATGAGCAGAAAATTCATAACAAAAATATAGGAATTGTTTGAAATGAATGCGAGGGGTGTTGCAAAGCCCAAGACCAAGCTTTTAAATGATGGGCTAACTGTAATCGTATTTCCACCTCTCATAAAGTACAAACCACGACCAGAGCATTAAAATAAAAATGAGTGCGCAACATAGTGGGTTCGGTCATAAAGTTTGGGAGGGTGAAACTTGTAAACCAAAACCTAGTGATGAGGAAACATATGACCAAGAATGATATAAAAACATATCAATGCTCAAATTAAAAGGTCCTTTGTTTATACCAACAACAATCCATAAGCATGCTTGACATTGGAGGAATTAAAACAAAGAGAATAATCTTCATAGCCAGGAACAAGGCTTCATTAATGAAAATTGTAGAGCAATTTTGTCTTTCATAAACCTTTCAAATAGAGTGGTAACACAGTCGTAAGTTTTAATGCTTCGTTTTCATGCTTTCAGTCATGAACGAAGCATGAAAACAAAAAACGCTAGGAAAAACCGAAAACTTACAAATGTCGTTTCGTAAATTGCTTATGAAGAACAGAAAAAATGAACGACTCCAGTTAGGAAGCTACATAGATCATTTATTTGATATAAAAATTTAAAAATATGTTGCGCTGCTAACATGGCCATACCATGTGGGGGTTCTCGAAATTTTTTATTGTTGGTTAATGGTATCTTATGAATTTTCTCCTTGCATCATGTTTCCCACCATTTCACTGTTGTTTTCTCATATCCCACTTACCACTATTGCAATAGCCTAGACCATCCGCCTCTTGCATTATTTGGCCTATGTTTTTCATCCATCTACCAAGAGAGAGAACAACTTCTAAGAGTGGATATCACTTGCCAATACCATTTTCATTCCTCATTGCTTAGTTTCATTCCATGTGCTTGGAAAATAAGAGCATGTCATTAAGCCACTCATTATATCCCCACAAGTATACTTTTATCTCTTTTTTTGGACTCGTAAAATGACATGAAAAGGAACCAATATTACTTATGTAATTATTTCATGCTTGCTAAACCATGAAGGAGACTGATCATACTTGATTTACATAATTGAGTAAAATTCTCATAATGATTTCACAAGGAAACAATTATTTTGTCACAATTTCATAATTATGAAATAAGAATTATTTTATAATTGAGAATAAACTCATAATTGAAAATAAAGTTCATAGTGAGATGGAAAAAGCTCATAATTGAGCATGCAACTTGAGCAAAAAAACTCATAATAGAGAAAAATTTCGTAATAGGTTGGAAAAAGATCATAATTAATCATGAAACTTGTGCATGACTTGTAATTTCTTAGAGCACATGCCATCAAGCGTATACATGAATTATAATTGCTTCACATGTTATCAAGTTTTTCGTGACTTGTATCCACGTATTTCACATGTCATGAGGCCTATATCCAATCTATTATAAAATCATATAGGAATTTTTCAAATAAAGGATATGGAGAGAAGATTGTTTAGGGTTGTTATGATTTCAAAATAGGGAGAGAAGCTCAAGAGGCTAAGGAGGAGCATCAAGAACTTGGAACTAGGAGGAAAGAATTAACGTTCAAGGTATGAATTAATGTAATTTCTTCATGTTAATGAATATATCAATGGTTTTCCCCAATTTTTTTTTTTTATTATGCAAGATGTTTGGGTTTTATTGTATTAATGATAAATCAAATTACATCTAAGGCATTTTGATTATTTCTAACACTAGAGGAAGAAGAAGATTGGTAGTGTTTGTTTCTTTTGTATAAGAAGTAGGTGACAAGAGCTAGAGCTGGAACTTCATATCTACACTAGCCAGGATACACAAGAACAACCTTTATATTATAGGTATGATAATATACCTTTCTTTGGTATAAAATAATTTTTTTTCTCTAGATCTAGGAAACCATAGAAGTCTAAACCCCTTTCTGTCTAGGATCAAGGGCATATCCTAGGGAGATATTATTGTCCAACCAGTGAGTTCCATGTGAGATTTTTATCCCATAATAGAATTGGTGACCCATTTTAGATCCCTTTTTGGCATCCTCGTGGGCCACCTAGTAGACAAGAAATGAGGCCTTGCTTATCACTAGTGGCTCAATATGTGAGGCGCTGCTAAACTTCTAGAATCTAGGAGTTACGAGGTGATAGGCAGGGGATGTGTTGGGTATTCATGGAAAAGGCCTAGGAACTCACGTCCTTAAAGCCTATAGTGACATATAGAATATATATAAGCCTCTCCCAAGACTATATAGAATATATATAAGCCTCTCCCAAGACTCCTCAGATATCTATATAAAAAAAGGCAATCCTCGGGAAAGAGATGTATTCTAGCCTATATCCTATGATGGCTTCCTCTTTGGCCTATACGGTGGAAATTAAATCTATAACAGTAAGGGAAAGAATTAGTCGAATACAGCTCATATTTTTGACAAGGGAAAAGGTATATGTGTAGTCGATGCCTTCTTATTAAGAAATTCCCTTTGCAACTATGCATGCTTTATGTCACCCAACAAAAAATTTGAAGTTAAATTTGGTCATGTAGAACCATCAACACTTGGCAATGTTATTTCCTTATGATTAGGGAACTAAGTCCCAAGTGTGATTCTTTAATAAAGAATCAATTTCTCTCTACATAGCCTATTCCTATTCAGGTCATCCTTGAGCATATGAGTAGGAAATATGATGAGAAATTTGAAGTAATTGAGTCATCAATGCAATGTTGGCATGTTTCTTTTGACTTCAAGTTTGTATTCTAGAGGAAATATCATTGACATCATATCCAACAACTTCAATTTTCTTGGAAACCCATCTGGATAGACAATAAATATGTGAACAATTTTTCACTATAGAAGGTCGATAATAAGTCATAATAATATCATTCAATGTATATGGTGGACCAGGTGAAATAGATATTAATGGAATAATATACTCATAGGTCAATGGCCTAGTTGAAACAAGAACATAGTTCAACTGTCTAGTCGAATGTACTAAAAAGAAAATAAGAGAACTAGAGTTGGGAATGACATCAGAGGGATAATCATACAAAAATCCATAAGATGCATTCAACAAATTTATGCTAGAGGACCACTTATCAAACCATACATTTCGTCTAATAATGATTTATCATTTGATAGGATCAAATAGTTTATAGGATTTTGACTCTTCACAGTATCCCATCATGATGCAAGCATGAGTCTTTGCATCGAACTCCTTTATACAATCATCAAAAATATGATCCCAGGAAACACATACAAATACAAAAATGTGGCTAATTGAACACTTCTTTCCAAACCATTATTTGAATGGATTCACTAAAGGAACAACTCGAGTCGATATGTTATTGTGTAGATAGTTTTCACATTATACTTCTTTAGCCCGGAAGCAAGTGTGAAGATATTGAGCCTACAAAATACATCTACCCATTTCTACTAATGACCGATTCTTGCATTATGCAATGCCATTATGTTAAGGTGTGTGAGGAACTGGACACTTCTAGTGAATACCAGATCGAACCAGGTATTCTTCAAATGTTCAAATTAAATACTCACCACCATTTTTTTTATCTTAGGAATTTGATGGGTTGTCCAAATTGTTTTTCAACAAAGGTTCTAAACACTTTCAACTTTTCAAATACAAGATTCTTTTTCTTCAGAAAATAAACCAATGTGGAATGAGAGATATCATCAATAAAAGTCAAAATATACCTTACACCTGTGAGGGAAGGTCTATTGATGTAGCATACATCACTGTGAAACATATCCAAGAGGTTCTATGATCACCATGTTTTTCCATAGTGAAATGGTGCCTAATGATGCTTTCCAACAACACATCCTTTATAGGCTCCTTCAGGGGGAAACACTTTAGGTAAACTAATAACCATGTTCTGAGTTTCCATTGACTGCAAAACTTGAAAATTCAGGTGTTCAAGTCGTTCAATCCAATTTTAACTTCTCTCATAGGTATGAGAAACATGAGAAGTATATTCACTGTTAGGTCTAGTCTTTTCACACAATTTATACAAAATATCCTTTGGGTCGAGAAACGATCCAACGAAAATCGATTGACCTTTATTCAAATCATGAACATAGAACCGATCTAGCCAAAATTACACAACATTACATATTTATGTCAACTAACCAATAGACAACATATTTGCATTGAGGTTTGACACATGATAGACGTGGAAAATCCTCCCATGTCAACAAGTAACAATACCCTGAACAACAATATCCATAGCAAAATCATTAGCAACATAAATATTCCTCTCCTTGGATTCATCCAATTATGTTCACAAGGAATAATCCTTATCCATGTGACGAGTGCACCTAGATTGAACTACCCATTCATTTTGTGTAGAATGAGATAGAAAGGCTCAAGAATTTCTGACTTAGAAGGTGAAATTATCAGTGGGTTGGTGAACAATGAACATGTTTCCTTCAAGGATTTTAACCTTCTCCTTTAAATCATCTCTCTTCTTATAGAATACCTTTTCTTCATGTCAAGTCTTTCCATAATAATGACACATATTATTATTTTGACTTGGTTGGGGTGAATCTATTTTCCCCTTCGGTTTTTGGTCGTGGCATTCGAGTCTCTATGTATAGGTAACAAACTATAATCTCTCCTTCTAATTTGAACTGCCCTTTCCCTTGATAAAGTGGTCTTGGTGTTTACCACCAACCTTTTCTTCTTTAAGTAGTTTGTGTTGATCAATAATCAAAAGGGAATATAAATCTTCAAAGGTGTATTCCTTACCATATTCCTTTCATGCATTTGAATTGGTGCAGAAATTTGACACGAACACGTCGAATGGTGTTCTCAAATTCATTAGGACCAACGTGATGTGTTTTTCATATTTCTTATGATAATTCTTTCCATATTCTCCCAATTTCAATTAGAGTTCCTTTAAACATGCCAAATAGTCATCTATTCTATCAAAAAGATGAGGATTAAGAGAGATCAACTTTCTCTCCAACTGCATGGCATGGATTTTTTCGAATATGTTGAACAAGTACTTCAAATTATTCAAGAATTAATGAGGGAAGTCGATTACATTGATGTGAAATAAAATATCCCATGAGATATAGGTCATGATGACCCCCATAGCCTCATTTATGTTTCTATCAACAACTAACTTCGCTTGATTGTTTGTTAGATATGTAATCACAGTCTTTGTATACTACCATAGTCCTTTACTCTTCAGTAGGGTTTCCATGTATGGTTCCCATACTATATAATTTTATCATTTGAGAATAACAAGATCAATAATTGAAGACATTCGATATCTAGATAGAAAATTTCTATTTCAATAAGTTCCAATTGGAAAACCACCATCTAAAGTCAATCACACAATAGATCCAAATCGAAAAGGTCTTAAACCATTGTATTTGATAACATGTTCGGGATTAGGTAGGAAATTATTACAAAACAAACAAAGGTGGTGTCTAAAAACAATGTTACAACACTTAAGCATAGCACACTATGCTCATAACAAAACAATGCTTATTGAACATCTTGATACACATGATCCACATGTACTATTGCTTGATTATAATGATCCACGGGGTATGTTTTTTATAGCCTCAAGGTATAACCACTTTCCTTGTAATTGAGAATATCGTTTCCACATGTAATCATTGGTTTTTAGATTTGAATACAACAAATCCATGTTGTCTAGTCAACCCAACAAGGATTTTCAACCCGACCGACTATTTCTCCAACTTCTATTCAACTGTTGGGTTGGTTGATCCACAAAGTGATTATCATTGACTTCTAGTTGACTATATGACTAAAAAATATATTGACTATTGTAACAACCCTCCTTGTTATGACAATGACTCTGACAACAGGTGCAAGTTTTTTTTTTTTTTTTTTAAAGTGTGTGCGCGCAGGTAGAAAGGAACAGACACACATGACTCTACTTCACCACCCGACGACTAACAAGACGCAACCATGATGATCACAACAAGAATACATGATGCACAACAAGAGCTGCAAGCAATGAATGACCCAAGACATAAGGCACACTACAAGTAAATGCAACAATAATAACCAAGGACATAAGGCGCACAATGCAAACATCTAAAGAGATACTGGGTTGTGCCCAGTACGAACACAGAGGGAAGAATCCATGGTAGTAGATCTTACTATTTCTGCACAGGAAAGTAGGGTGTTTAATCTTAGTCCTCTGCTCCGAAGAGTGAGAAGGTCAGATAGGCTCCTGGCCGACTGCTCAGTCAAGAACTAGTAATCTCTGTCAGGTGTGTCGCAAGAGTGGAAACCCTGCCTTTAAAGGGCCCGAGACTCTTGATACGACACTGGATTCTTTACACATAAGGATCACACACAAGAACACAAATACTAAGGCTACAAGGGGGTGGCTATATCTCGCCCAACACCAGCAGACCGCACAATGAAAGACAACCAAGTACTACCAAATCAAGGACAACCATGACCTCTATGGGAGACGCAAGTCAGAAGGACTCTGACAACAAATACATACCATTTACACCATTTGACTTCGATTAGCGATGAATTACCAACCCTGCCTTAAATATAACATGTAAATAATTTATAGCCCTAAATAATACATCATAATGACTCAAGGTTCTGGCTCAAGAATTACCATTGAACTGATTAAGGATAATAACCCTTCAACACCGCCACCACAACCTCCCACTTTACCATTTACAACATCATAACCACCTACAAGGACAATCACCCTCCCCCTTATGCTATCTAAAACTTATACATTATTGTTATCATAAGGCGGTGACCACATTAGCCTTAACCCTGCCATGGGTATTAGCATTAACCCAATCATCATACTACCTTATCATTACCATGAACAATGTTAGCATTCAATCAACAATACTTTAAATTCTAGCACGAATCATGACATTACATGACCTTAACAGTACATTACAACCATTGACATTCTCTAATGTTCCATTACATAGTCATTCTTTACATTGCATTACAATACACCATAAAATAATAATCAGTATCACATTTACCTCACTTATCCTACAATGAGATGACGATCTAAGTACCCAATCATTACCAGTATTTTTATTTTCTGCTATAATAATAGATATGGTACCTTACATTCTATTCTCTATTGATATCAAGAATATAGATTGTAATTGCAATATTGCTACTATAGCACAACAACTTACATTATGCATTTTCTATAACTTTCTATTCTAGATTAGATGTATACACAACAATATTGGTTTTATGCTCCTTGTCTGTCTATTGTTGCCTACTCCTCGTAGACCTGTTGTTACCTAGACTAGGTTCATTTATGTGTCTTTTCAAGTTTATATATAAGAGAAACACCTTGGTTTAATACTCCTTGTGTATCTACCATCTCAAATTCTCATAGCATTTATGATAGACATAGTAAAATCGATCATTATGCTACCTACGCTAATCTAGTTACAACTTGCAAAAGCCCAAATATAAACTTGATTTCTTGGCTTCAAGTCGATACCTGTAACAAAGTCCTATTCATGGGCATATTTCACTGCACCCCTTTCACATGCCTTGTTATTTCACTGCTCAGTTCATTAAAATTTTAAAGAATACATGCGTGTATTTTTACATTCTACATTACTATATGATATCGCTTCAAGCATATGAGATTCAAGAAACTAATAAGTTTCTCTCTATAATAGAAATGGTTTTCATCAGTTTTCTTTTATACCTACCATTGTAGTGTTCACACAAGTAATGATAGACAAATGTATGTCTTTATGTGTCTGTTCAAACCCATCTATAAGAAAATGAATTTAACTTGTATTTAATACTTTTCTTCCTTTGTATGTGTCATTCACACTTTTCATAGAAGTAATAATACAAAAAAAAACTAGATACATATTAAAAATTTAGAGAAACCATACTTTTCATAAAAGTATGATTGAAATAATTTCTCTTGAAAGTTTTGATTCTTTTCATAAGAAGGCATTGGGTAAGTAGTGTTATATTTGTTGGTTTTCGTTGCTAAATTCCAAATGGTATTAGGGTATTTTTTTGGAGGGAAATAATTAAACTGAGCACCGAGAAGAACACACACGCAATGATTCTCTGCGCAGCTGCCCAGGGCACGTGTAACTAGAATTAGGCAACCAAGCATGGAAATTAAATGAAAGTAAGGTAGCAGGGAATTTAGCATGAGAGTAAAGTAGCATGGGAGGCAACACAAATTTAATCATGCTCAAATTTGTAATAGAACCATACACGGTCTGAGAAAAACACAGTTTGTTAATTGTATAAAAAAAGAGATTTGCAGCCTTCAAGCATAACGCACAGGTGTCGGTTTCACTGGTTAAGATGCAGGAATGTCCTACGTGGAAGGCGCCTGGTCAGAGAACGGAGACGTAGAGGTAAAATAAATAAATAAAAAGAAGCCTTGCAGTCCAACCAATGGCGACTTTACCCTTCCGTGTTATATTAACAAAATAAGCATTAAGAATTTAAAAACAAGGGTTCAAGACAGACCTCTCACGCATTAATCAATAAATGGGACGGATTACCGGATGTAACCAGAATTTTCATGATTTCGGAAGGGTGACAGCGTATTACAGTCTACAGCCATATTGATTCAAGTGGGAGGGCAGCCGATTTACATCCTAAAATAGTCTAACCCTAACTCCCTTTATTTTTAAAACCACACCATTACCTCTGCTAACTAGAGTAACTCAATAAAATGAAATTAGCTCTTACATAATGCTATAATAATAACAAATACTGTAACGTGCTTCTACCCAGTACTGTACAGTTCGCGCTATCCATAATAGCATGTTCCAGCATCAACTACTAAAGGAATAGGGTCCTTACCGGTCGAGTTACTATCAGAGTGTAGTAGATAAAATGCCCACAGCAGAAGGTATGAAAACACCCCAACACTTTTTAAATTAAATCGATTAAAACGCAGACATGTAATTACACCGACAAGAATTACAGACGCCCTCGGCAGAATGTAAAAACGATTCTGGGTTGTAAATAAAATGGAAATGAAATCAAACGCCCAAGAATTCCAATGCCCACAGAAAAAGGTAAAAAAAAAAAAGAACACCCAAAACAAATTGCCAGAAACCCTAAAATTGTGCCAAAAACGAAGAACCATAACTGTCCTGCTAAATTTTTACAGCATAAGATGGGTCGATTCCTGTGGTTCATTGCAACCATTCTAAACTAATATTTATCACAAACTTAAAGAATTCATCCAAAATAAAAACACAGCCATCTAGATTTTTAGACGCAACACAGAGTATCATTCAACCAATAAAAACATACCTTGGCCTGTTCGCCCGCTCCGGATGGCATCCACGTGCTCCTTGATTCTCCTGCTCACCGACCGTAGAGGACTCACCAGTACCTCCTAGCCAAACTCTAGGGGTACTTTGATTCCCCCTCATCCCCCCGAGCCGCAAAGGGGCCACACACAATCCAGAAAACAACCTAGCTTCCCAGCTCGCCTCTAAGGCTGAGCTACCACTCAATCAGCTGAGAAAATCCCCAACTCCTCACAAGCAATCAATCCAGTTTGTAATTTTGGCAGCATAACAATACCTCATAGCAGATACCTTATTCCCCCCCATCCCCTTTCTTTTATCCTCTTTCTCACCTAATCACATTTTGTTTTAGGTTTTCCTTTTTCTTCAAAAACCCTAATCATATTTCTTTTAAGTTTTCCCCCCCTTTATTTTTTATTTTATTTTTGAAAACTCAAAAGGTAAATGCGCTAAGAATCTTTTCATTATATTTTTAAATTCATATACATATATATATTGTAAATTCTAACCTTGTACAATATCTACTGCAAACTGATATTCAGAAAAGAACAGAAAAGATACAATGGCAAATACAAACATTACATAGAGATTTTTCACCTGGAAACCCAAACCGGGAAAACCAACATATATTATATTGATACACATTGTGTTACATTGTTTACAATACAATATACATATAGGAGCCAGCGGCATCCAAAACCCTAACCCAATGACCTGGCTTAGTCCAAAACCCTAATTCCTTAACCGGAAATAGAAAACCATCGGCAAAAACCATGTGCCGAAAACCACCTAATATCATGTGGTCCCGGAAATATGCCGTCCCAGAAATATGTCGGCTCGAAACCGGCGAAAATATGTCGGCCAAAAAAAAATTTTTCGGGGGCTCCGCCCCCATGCACCCGTGCAAAGAATATAACTGCAACAATAACGACCAAGGACATAAGGCACACAATGCAAACATCTAAAGACATACTGGCTTGTGCCTAGTACGAACACAGAGGGAAGAATCCATGGTAGTAGATCTTACTATTTCTGCACAGGAAAGCAAGGCGTTTAATATTAGTCCTCTGCTCCGAAGAGAGAGAAGGTCAAATAGGCTCCTGGCCAACTGCTCAGGCAGGAACTAGTAATCTTTTTCAGGTGTGTCGCAAGAGTGGAAACCCTGCCTTTAAAGGGCCCGAGACTCTTGATACGGCACTGGATTCTTTACACATAAGGATCACACACAAGGACATAAATACTAAGGCTACAAGGGGGTGGCTATATCCCGCCCAACACCAGCAGACCACGGAATGAAAGACAACCAAGTACTACCAAATCAAGGACAACCATGACCTCTACGGGAGACGCAAGTCAGAAGGACTCCGACAACAAATACATACCATTTACACCATTTGACTTCGATTAGCGACGAATTACCAACCCTGCGTTAAATATAACATGTAAATAATTTATAGCCCTAAATAATACATCATAATGACTCAAGGTTCTGGCTCAAGAATTACCATTGAACTGATTAAGGATAATAACCCTTCAACACCGCCACCACAAACCTCCCACTTTACCATTTACAACATCATAACCACCTACAAGGACAATCACCTTCCCCCTTATGCTATCTAAAACTGATACATTATTGTTATCGTAAGGCGGTGACCACATTAGCCTTAACTTTGCCATGGGTATTAGCATTGAACTGATCATCATACTACCTTATCATTACCATGAACAATGTTATCATTCAATCAGCAGTACTATAAATTCTAGCATGAATCATGAAATTACATGACCTTAACAGTACATTACAACCATTGACATTCTCTAATGTTCCATTACATAGTCATTCTTTACATTTCGTTACATTAATTCCAAAGGGCTTAATTCAAGAACATTGCATTAACAATACACCATAAAATAATAATCAGTATCACATTTACCTCACTTATCCTTCAATGAGATGACGATATAAGTACCCAATCATTACCAGTAATCCACACGTAGTAGATAAGGTACCTTACCGGTATTTTTATTTTCTTCTATAATAATAGATATGGTACCCTACATTCTATTCTCTATTGATATCAAGAATATAGATTGTAATTGCAATATTGCTACTATAGCACAACAAATTACATTATGCATTTTCTATAACTTTCTATTCTAGATTAGATGTATACACAATAATATTGGTTTTATGCTCCTTGTCTGTCTATTGTTTCCTACTCCTCATAGATGTGGTGTTACCCAAACTAGGTTCGTTTATGTGTCTTTTCAAGTTTATATATAAGAGAAACACCTTGGTTTAATACTCCTTGTGTATCTACCATCTCAAATTCTCATATAATTTATGATACACATAGTAAACTCGATCATTATGCTACCTACGCTAATCTAGTTACAACTTGCAAAAGCCCGAATATTAACTTGATTTCTTGGCTTCAAGTCGATACCTGTAACAAAGTCCTATTCATGGGCATATTTCACTGTACCCCTTTCACATGCCTTGTTATTTCACTGCTCAGTTCATTAAAATTTTAAAGAATACATGCGTGTATTTTTACATTCTACATTACTATATGATATCGCTTCAAGCATATGAGATTCAAGAAACTAATAAGTTTCTCTCTATAATAGAAATGGTTTTCATCAGTTTTCTTTTATACCTACCATTGTAGTGTTCACACAAGTAATGATAGACAAATGTATGTCTTTATGTGTCTGTTCGAACCCATCTATAAGAAAATGAATTTAACTTGTATTTAATACTTTTCTTCCTTTGTATGTGTCATTCACACTTTTCATAGAAGTAATAATACAAAAAAAAACTAGATACATATTAAGAATTTAGAGAAACCATAATTTTCATAAAAGTATGATTGAAATAATTTCTCTTGAAAGTTTTGATTCTTTTCATAAGAAGGCATTGGGTAAGTAGTGTTATATTTGTTGGTTTTCGTTGCTAAATTCCAAATGGTATTAGGGTATTTTTTTGGAGGGAAATAATTAAACTCAGCACCGAGAAGAACACACACGCAATGATTATGTGCGCAACTACCCAGGGCACACGTAACTGGAAGTAGGAAACCAAGCATGGAAATTAAATGAAAGTAAGGTAGCAGGGAATTTAGCATGAGAGTAAAGTAGCATGGGAGGCAACACAAATTTAATTATGCTCAAATTTGTAATAGAACCATACACGGTCCGGGCAAAATGCAGTTTGTTAACTGAATAAAAAAAGAGATTTGTAGCCTTCAAGCATAACACACATGTGTCAGTTTCGATGGTTAAGATATAGGAATGTCCTACGTGGAAGGCGCCTGGTCAGAGAACGGAGATGTAGAGGTAAAATAAATAAATAAAAAGAATCCCTGCAGTCCAACCAATGGCAACTTTACCCTTCCGTGTTATATTAAAAAAATAAGCATTAACAATTTAAAAACAAGGGTTCAAGACAGACCTCTCACGCATTAATCAATAAATGGTACAGATTACCGAATGTAACTAGAATTTTCATGATTTCGGAAGGGTGACAGCGTATTACAGTCTACATCCATATTGATTCAAGTGGGAGGGCAACCGGTTTACATCCTAAAATAGTCTAACCCTAACTCCCTTTATTTTTAAAACCACACCATTACCTCTGCGAACTAGACTAACTCAATAAAACAAAATTAGCTCTTACATAATGTTGTAATAGTAACAAATACTATAACGTGCTTTTACCCAGTACTGTACAGTTCGCGCTATCCATAATAGCAAGTTCCAGCATCAACTACTAAAGGAATAGGGTCCTTACAAGCCGAGTTACTATCACGGTGCAGTAGATAAAATGCCCACAGCAGAAGGTATGAAAACGCCCCAATAGTTTTTAAATTAAATCGATGAAAACGCAGACAGGTAATTACACCGACAGGAATTACAGACGCCCTCAACAGAATGTAAAAATGATTATGGGTTGTAAAGTAAATGGCAGTGAAATCAAATGCCCAAGAATTCCAACACCCTCAACAAAAGGTAAAAAAAAAAAAACGCCCAAAACAAATTGCCAGAAACCCTAAAACTGTGCCAAAAACGAAGAACCATAACTGTCCTACTAAATTTTTACATCATAAGATGGGTCGATTCCTGTGGTTCATTGCAACCATTCTAAACTAATGTTTATCACAAACTTAAAGCATTCATCCAAAATAAAAACACAGCCATCTAGATTTTCAGACGCAACACAGATTATCATTCAACCAATAAAAACATACCTTGGCCTGTTCGCCCGCTCTGGATGGCGTCTGCGTGCTCCTTGATGCTCCTGCTCGCCGACCATATAGGACTCGCCGGTACCTCCCAGCCAAACGCTAGGGGTAATCTGCTTCCCCCTCAGTCCACCGAGTCGCAAAGGGGCCACACACAGTCCAGACAACAACCTAGCTTCCCAACTCGCCTCCAAGGCTGAGCTACCACTCAATCAGCTGAGAAAATCCCCAACTCCTCACAAGCAATCAGTCCAGTTTGTAATTTTGGAAGCATAAAAATACCTCATAGCAGATCGCTTCTTCCCCCCCATCCCCTTTCTTTTATCCTCTTTCTCACCTAATCACATTTTGTTTTAGGTTTTCCTTTTTCTTCAAAAACCCTAATCATATTTCTTTTAAGTTTTCCCCCCCTTTATTTTTTAT
>SNQJ01S0032454.1:18517-64531 GCA_010110895.2 Picea sitchensis | reverse complement strand
TCATGTCGTCTATCCATCGCATCATAATCAAGCATAAATGGTTTAACATCATAAAGGTCCAGATCACTTGCGAGCAAGTGTCCTCAAATAATAAGTTTTCTCAATGCGCCAGAGCGGGATGTTACAACTATCGCCTGACTCATGTAGAGATACAGTCGATGTCTCAACTGACTGTATCTATGTAGGCCAACCACCCAACCAAATGAATCCAGGAGAAGTGTGATGAACCATCAATGCTTGATGTTCCAATATATATATATATATTTCAATTGATATGCAAATAAAAAAAACAATTTAATGCACAATTAGATTTAAAAATGAAAAGTAGCATAGGTTTTACAAGGTCATTACTAGTAACCCAAAACAAATGCAAGTTCCTCTAGAGTTTACGAGTGAAAGTTTATAGGGGTTGTAGTGCACTCTATTTTTATCAAAGACATATCATATAATATCTCAAAATATATATCAATAAATCCTCTAACTAAAGGAATTACTTGAGTGGAACTATGAGTTATCTATCATAAGATATAAGACAGATAGTCCACGTGATTGTCAGCAGAAAACAATAAAATTGTTGATTTTAAATCAACGATAATTTCACTTCCTAGATTCTCATTTGGATGATTTATTTTTTTTAATTAGGAGAATTTTTTGCGAGGAACTCATATATATATATATATCTATTTAGTTTATATTATGTACATAAAGTTATATAATTTGATCTAAAGGATGCCACCCTATTTTTCACTCTTTTAAAGGAAAACACATTAAAAACCAAGGAAGGAAACAAAAGTATTCCCCTTTGGAATCACCATTTCTGTTGTAGAGGAAAATATCCTATAGATAGATTATCCATCTCACTAATCTAGTAGATATCAATGACATATTACAGATAGAACCTAATGGGTTTTCCTATAGATCTATATTGTAGGTTCAATCTATACTAATAAGAGAGGAGAATGAGTCTTACCTCTACCCAACGGTTGTATTATCNATCCATCTCACTAATCTAGTAGATATCAATGACATATTACAGATAGAACCTAATGGGTTTTCCTATAGATCTATATTGTAGGTTCAATCTATACTAATAAGAGAGGAGAATGAGTCTTACCTCTACCCAACGGTTGTATTATCATATATAAATTGATGCACCTCCAAGTCTTCAACCCATTTCCTTCAATATATTTCATGCACACACTTGTAATTCCATGTACCCTTCTCAACCTTGCTTAGAATGAAAGAAATCTAGTTTACAAATAGATCTAATTTAATTCTCTCAATATGAAATTATATCTACCAATATAACTTATGCAATAACATAGATCACACCAATTGGAGGGGAAAAACACCATAAATATATATATTGAGAATAGGAAAGTACAACATAACATGTGTTCTCTAGAGAATATTGAGGTACCTTCTGGCTCCAATCTCTTAGAGTTCCTTTCTTTGCCACTCTTGATTTCTCTCCACCAACATAATGACTCTCAAACTCTAGATCCCCTCATCTCCTTGATTTGGTCTCTTCTTATAGGAATTTAGAAGAGCTTGGAGGTAGGATTCATGGCATGTGAATTACGTGGATACTAGTGATATATAGGGTTGATGGAATGTGAACTAAGAAATTACAAGGCATGCATAAGTTCCATGCTCAATTATGAGCTTTTGCAAACCCATTATGAGTTTTTTGTCTATCATGATTTTTTTTCTCAAGTTCCATTCTCAATTATGAGATTTTTCCAACTCACTATGAATTTGCTTCTCAATTTTGAATTAATTCTTATTTCATAATTATGAAATTCTAATAAATAATTATTCCTTGTGAAATAATTAAGATATTTTTACTCAATTATGTAATTTCATCCTCATAACATCCAATAGCATCCTCATAAGTCATATGGTGGAAAAATTGATTATAACACAAGGATACCCTTGAGAGGTCATGTGTGGTGACTTGATTCATCATTCATGGTCCTAGATGCCTAAAATCATCCATTAGGACCTAATGCATGGTATTTCTCCTCATATCATGTTTAAGGCCCTGAATAATTCTCAAAACAACCTAATGGAATTTATATCCATCATCATATCTAAAGGATATTCTTAGGACGCCATGTGTCATTTTTAGAGGCATTCTTCGTATCCTTGGATGCCTAGAAGCTTCCTTTATGGTATAATACCCAAGTGTCATATCCTAACCATTTCGAGATCCCTCAAAAATATATTTAGTGATCAAATTTTTTTAATGGTACCCATATCCCTACTCAAAATAAAAGGATTCCTTAAATAGGTCATGCCTGGTGGCTCCATGTATCGTTCTTGGTCCTGTTGGAGATATTATATAATCTCTTAATATTTATTTTCTTAGGTTGACTAGTATATGCTTTTTTTTGTAAGTTCACAATCATAATTCTATTAATTTTTCAAAAAATCATACAGACAAAAGAACTTTGTTTCTCTCCTTCCACTTGGGAAACCAAACCAACAACAAAGGAGAATATCCACTGACCATATATATTGTTTTTAATTTGTCCAAAACACTTCAAAAACTTGGGGTTCCAGAGATAGTCTCCTATGATTTTGGAAATATTTAACAAACCTATGCCTATTTTTATCTATCATTTTAATGAAAGAGATTTCAAGGGTACCCAAATTCAAGGGGTCGAGGGCTCGATTGAGATATCCGGTGGATTTTATTTCTAAGAATTTTCATGTCTAGATTGCTAGTGACGAGATGCTAATAGAATTTTCAGATTGTTTCAAGTAGGTGGAAGATGAGGTAAAATATCTTTGACCATCAAATGAATACCATCGAGGTGAAGTTGGACTATGTTTTGGAAATCCTCCCTTTTCTGAAGAATTTTTCCCATGAAGGTATTTATATGCGAGTATAATTTTACTGCATTCCAATAACGAGTCTCCCTTCCTCTTGTGTGACCTACATCTGGAACCCAATGAATTGTAGTTTGAACCACTTCACAATCTGTGGTCATGTCCTATTCTAAGTTGACTGTAACTTTGAATTCATCCATATTTCTCTGAAAGAGATGGGGAGTGTTTGTCTCATAGTTTCTAGCTACATTGTAAGCCTTATGTGGTACTTGGGAGTATAGTCTTCCCTCTTCCCAATGACGTGATGAGGAAGATGCAAGTGCCCCAAAGTTGTGATGATAACCTCGAGCATAACCATGTCTGTAGATTCCCTAGCCACCCAATCCAGGCCATGCTACCCCAGAATACGCCTTTATTCTCTGCTCAACATAATGTTACATACCTAACATCCAACTGAGTTATGCCACATCAATTTTTTGAACTCCATGCAATTAAAACATATACACATAGAACTCTTGCAGAACTTTATATATAAAACGTAAACACACAAATACATTCTATAAATTCACGGATTCATACTGAAATAACAGTAAAAATATACATACATCATATACAGGAAATACCCATAAATATAAAGACAATTATAAACCATACGTAGAAAAAAACCATAAAAATAAACACGTAAATAATAATTCATCATGTAAATTTATCACACAGTTGACACTTATCTTTCTAAGAATATCACCAACTGCGTGCAGACCTTCTATGAACCTCCCAACCTTAGACCACACTTCTCATCACTCTCAGTAGTGGGTCACCCCCGAGTTGGGACTAAACTCCACCCGGGTAAAGGGATTCCTAACCAGGCTAATGAATCATAGACAACAAGAAAGACTCTGTCATAGGTGCCAACTCAAACTAACAACCTACACTCACTCATTCCCCACATGCATGTCCCACCCCAGGAAGTGTGCCCCTTCTCTGCTCAACAGTCCTTCGACTATCCCATTTCCTTTTTGGGCCTCAGCAACAGGCCGAACAGGAAGTCTCAGATCCCTGTAGCTATAGTTTATCACCTTCAGGAATCAATCCCCATCAATTCTCTCACCCAAAGAGAAATTTCTCACAGGCCTGACAACCCGCCTCTTCAGTATTCCATGGGCCTGACAACCTACTTTTTTCGTCCATCTCCAAAGCTAACCAAGTACACAAACATGTATGGTTACAGATACAGGTTCAAGTGCAATGACGCGAAGGTATAGAGGACAACTGACTGGGTGAGTGAATGATCATCGAATGGCTAAATGGTTGACTTAATGATGGAAGGAATGGGAAAATGAACTAAGTCCAAAATATAAGTATGCATGTTCCCAAATTGACACTTGTCATGTTGGGAGCTACTTTGGCCCACTTTTCCCCATATTTAGAACTAAGGATAAAATAATTATCCATACTTTATACATAATAAATATTAATATATTATTCCTTTTTGGCTTAAGATCCCTAGCTTAGCCCCTTTTCCTTAAATTTTAGCCCCCCCCGTCCCCAACTAGTGGATTTTAGTCCCCCATACTCTTATATCATGGTCGATATGCGCACATCGATGTATTTTATATTAATGATGAGACATATACAAAAATAGGTGCACTAGCCTTTAACATCTAGGCTCTCTGGCCTAATACAAACATAAGCCTCCTAGCTTATAATAATTGGCTCACTACCCTATAAAACACAACATATACAAAAAGGCTCCCTGGCCTCAAAATCGTGTGCACTTAAGTTGTTGCGTGTGGTATCCTGGAATGTGCACACTTCATCATTTTACTGTGCAGTACATGCTTGCACTATGCCATGAAAGGTGCATACAAAATTATATCAAACAACTCACCATATTAAGTACATTTTCATTTACAACTACAATTCGGTTCGGCCTAGGGATATTACAATGTTGGAGTGACATGGTATCGAGGACAAGATCTCAGAACAAAGCGTGATATAGGATCAAAAGAAAGGGCTCAAACTACCAGTCACTGACTATGGCTAGGAGGGACCTATTGTGATGAGTTGAATTCACTATTTGCAGATCACGCATCAAATTATGGAAAAGTACAACATCCATAGTTCTTATTATACAGCTTAACATAGATAAAAAGGATCATGAGGGGAGAATATATCTGCTCATCGAGAGGATGGGTAGTTAATATCATTTGGAGCACTGTCCAGGTAGAATTTATTATTGTACCTTTATTCTAGTGTTGGGCCCAAGGAATCATGGGAGCTCACATGGCTTCCCATTCCATCTATCTCGGGGTGAATTCCTTGCTTTAGTTGTTGTGGATGAGTACTGGCTGGAAGGTCTTGTTGTCAAAATATTTTGGAATTGGATTGGGCTTTGTCGATGCCCACCTATATGCTCATTCCAACCTTCCTAAGGGTCCTTAAATGATGAGGTGATTGGCTAGTTTGAGGGTCCTCCCATTATTTGAGTTCTTGTCCCATAGGATCCACCTCATTAATATGCTCGATGTCATCCTCGGGGATGGGTAACCATTTGGTTCAATTCTCGAGAACCCATCCAGGGGTTTTAATCTATGTTGATGGCACCCCTGGTTAGAGATATTCTCCCCTAGATGAGGGTGCCACATCCTCTTTAGTCTTGAGTTAGTTAAACCATAGTTAGACTAGTGAAGTGGATTATTGCATGGAAACCTTGTTATTATCACCAAGTTTTTCATGCATACCTCGGTATCATCACCATGGGTGCGCGCTTACCATTGAATCAAAACCAATAAGGTGCCACACATGTGAATTCATGATTTTGTCCTCACTCCACTAGTGATTTGTTAGTTAATTGATGATTTTATGGTCAGTTAAATAGGACTAGGTGGCATTTCACTCTAGTATCTATCAGTGAGTGTCTAGATCTATGTAGATCACTACTATGATGAATTGGTTTTCTTGTGTAGAGTACATCATGTGTATTTTTACCATTACTCATTCAGTTAGCATGATTATTTCATTCTACTTTGTTCTCTTCTCTCTCGCAAGCTTTCTGTGTTGATTTTCTACTATCCAAGTTCGTGTGAAACATTTATAGGTCCCATATGTTTAAATTTTTCTTTGAGGGACTAGGGATTGGGTTACTTACCTCCATCATGTCTAGGTCTATAAGACCCACACTTAGTACTAAAAACCTCTTAATGTCAAAAATATCCACACTCAAAGGATAAGAATATCCTAAAAGGATCATTTATGGTGGTTCAACTTGTTTTTCTTGGCCTTGGATTCCTACAAGCTTCATTCAAGGCATAAGGATCAATTTTCCTCTCGCAACCATGTATAAAACTCCAAAACCTATACTTAGTATTCAAAAACTCCTAATGGTGTCGATATATCAACTCAATGGCCAAACATGTCCTTCATAGTTCATGTATGTTGTTTTAAGGTGTCAATTATGAATGATGATACCTAGAAGCTAAATTTAGAGCCTAATGGTGTCAATATCCCAACTGAGAGGTAGATGATACTCTCAAGTAGTTAGGTTTGGCTATTGAAGGAATTGTTCTCGGATATGGATTCCTATAATCTTAATGTATGTCATAATGATTCAGATTCCTTTTTTTACCATGTCCATGTCCTTATGGCCCATCATTGGTACTCAAAACCTTACAATGGTTCCCATATGGCCACACGAAAGTTAAATATACCACAAAGAAGTCATGTTTGGTCGTTCAAGGCCTCTTTCATGTCACTTAATCCCTAAAATATACATTTTACACCTAATTCCCAAGCTTCATCTCTTCGACTTGTTTAAGGACTCAATATTGATACCTAGTTCCAAAAAAATTGTAATTGATCCAAAACTACTACTCATAGACAAAGGATCTCTTTGGGTGGTCATGTGTGTTACATCAAAAACATTTGTTTGGCCCTACATGAAAAAAATATTCCTTTAATGACTAAGGCCAAAGTGCCCTCCTTTGAGCATGTTAAATCTGTGAAACCCATACATTGTTCTAGAAAACTCATAATGGTTCCCATATCCCCACTTGGAGACAAAATATCCCCTCGAGAGGTCATGTGTTTTGGTTCACAACCTCATTCTTGGGCTTGGGTTCCAATAATATTCATTTATATTTTAAGGCTTTGTTTTTCTCATCCATCTATGTCCAAGACCCTAAGACCAATACTTAGCATTCAAAATTTCTTAATATAATGAATAACCCCATTTAGATGCCAAGGATATGATTGTGAAATCATGTTTTGTGGTTTGTGGAATCATTATCAAACTAAAATGATTAAAATATTCCTTAAGGGTATAAGGCCTAAGTTTCCTCCCTAAACAATGTAAATGTCCCTAAGACTCATACGTAGTATCCAAAACATATTAACAACATCTATATCACAACTAGGACGAAATTATACCCTCAAGACGTCAAGTGTGTTGATTCAACGTGTTGGTGATAGAAATGAATTCCTATAAGATTACTTGAGGGTCCAGTCCCTATGTTTTCACCCCCAACCATCTTTAAGGCCTCAAGACCAATGCCTAGTTCTCAAAATCTCTTAAAGGTGATAACATGCCCATTTAAAAGACAAGGATACCCCTGAGAGGAACTATATGGAAGCTTGAGTCATCATTCTTATCCCTAGATGTTTATAAGCTTCCCTTATGACCTTTTTCTTGAGATGGATCCCTCAACCACATTTATCTCCATGATACCTATGCTTGGTACTATAAATTTCCTCATGTCATAGATGTCCCCACACAAAGGTCAATTGTGGTTGTTTGATATGTTGTTCTTGGTCCATAATTCATAGAATATTCCTTTATATCCTAAGGCCCAAATTTCCTCCCTCAACCATGTTATCAACTGAAAGACCCATACTTACCATGGAAAACCTCCCAATGTCATCAATTTCCCGACTTGGAGGTGAAGGATACCCTCGGTAGGTAATGTGTGGTGGTTCAAGGAATCATTTTTTGTTATAGATGACTATAATATTTATTTAGGGATTAAGGCTCAATGGATTCCTCCCTTGACCATGTCCAAGGCCTTCAGACCCATCTCTAATGCTCAAAATGTCTTAATGGAACCAATATCCCCATTCATTGGCCAAGGACAACATTAAGACATACTATGTGGTGGTTTGAGGAATTTTTCTTTACCCTAGATGATTAGATTATTTATTTAGGGCCCAATGTCATAGTTTCCTACCTCAACCATGTCAAAGGACATAAGATCCATATCTAGCGATACAAATGTCCCTATCCCCTCCATATCCATATCCAATGTCAGCGATCCCATCGAGAGGTATTATGTGGTTCTTTGCCACAATGTTATTATCCTTGGGTTCCTAGAAGCTTTTATTAATTTCTAGACTCGAATTTCTTTCATTGACCATGTCAAGGCCCCCTATACCATCCCCGATGATTACAACCACTTAATTGTGTTGATATCCACACATGACGCTATGCATACCCTCATAAGTCTATGTAGTTATTTTAGGTTTTATCATTGGCCGTGTCTGATTGAAAGCTTCATTTAGGGCCTAAGGTAAATTTTTCCTTATTTGACCATGTCCAAGGCCTTGCAACACATACCTAGTGCTCAAAACCTCCTAATGCCACTAATATCTTTTAATTTCACAATCAATTTACTAATATCTATTAGAAAAAATACAATTCAATTATTCAATTTCAATTCAACTTACTTTAATAAAGACCTTTAAATTATAATAAAACAAAGGTGCATTTCTTTAATTATATTTTAAAAATAATTTTCTAATGAGAATTTATTTATTTGAAGTGACAATAATATAAAAAATAAAAATAAAAAAGAATTGAGTTGTTTACAAACTAAATATTTATATAATTTAGTTCTTGGAAATTATTTATTTGAATAATATAAATAAATAAATAATTAAATTGAGTTATTTACAAACTCGTGATTTGTGAACTTATTGCATGTTTATGATTGAAAACTTGGTAATTAAATTCCAAGAATTTTTAACTATGTGAATAATACATGATCCTAGATCCATCTTAACTCTGACGCTATCAAGGGATGATAGAGATAAAATCTCTCTAGGTGAAAACCTTTAACCTTTCCTTAAGTTTTTCACTCTTAAAAAGGTTTTCACCTCAAAATATTTGATCCCTCTCGAAGCTTGATGGATATGGAGTTAAGATGGATCTAGGCTAGTTTTATTTTTTTTAAAGAAAAAATAAAGTCTTTATATTTCTATATATGAACAATAAAGTACATACAAGATAACAGGGGTCTTCCAAAAAGGAAACCATACCCCATGCCAGAAAGATAAACAAGTCCATAAGATATCAGCCAAAAATAATAGCCAAACCAACGACATGGTAGGAGTTAGTGAGGTTCTCCCAAAATGGAAACCAAAGCCCTCAACATCATAGGGAGTGAGTCTAAACATTCTAGAGACTTGACTAACCATATAAATAATTTTTTCAAAAGGATATCATTTTAAACTCCTGAAGAAAACCAAACTACGACTAAACTAGCTAATCCCATCCAAAGCTAAAACAATAGAGAAAAACGCGAGCAAAGCAAAACCCGAAGATTCAAGTTCCAAATTTGTCTGGAGTGTTGAGATGATATTTTTCCTTCTTGACTTCCCCAATAGATGCACGAGGCAATGATTCATCCTTGAATTGAATTGGGCACTTGTGCGACCTTGGAGGGCTTGGATTCCTATACATGCTTGGGGAGTTGTCGTGGTTCTAAGTCACATTTCTAACCCGGAATTTTATGTCGAACTGAGAAAGATAGAAGAGGTCAAATTTACCTTCCAACAGACTAATTTACTAGAGGGTATTCTCATTATCTATATTTACTTTCTCCACCACTTGAGCCACCATTTCCTTCACAATCCAATAGGTTTCAACCATCTTAAAGTACTTTGTTTCCCTGTTTTTTTCAAATTTTGTATCCTCAACCCATACTTTAACTTCTCTGACAATGCATGCGTCGGAGGTAGAGTGATGATGTCACCCGATCGCTTCTTCTATCTATTTCTTCATCTTCTTCTCCTAATCCGAACATAGATTTTTAAATTTCATTCCATCCATCCATGCTGCCCTGGTACGATTTTATGGACCCTGGGGGAGAGAAGTCTTTGTTTGTTTTCCCTTCTCGCTAGAATCTCGCATGCCATTTCTGGACATATTTTGACTCTTTCTAGGAATGATCAACACCTAACGTAGATCCTTACTTATTCTTTCAAGATAACTCTACCACCTTACCTCCAAATTTATTCTTATCATTCTTCTTCTCTGGTTAGAATCCATGAAATTATGCGAAGTCATTCCAAAGTCCCCGTTCCATGTAGTGTCACTTTCTATTTTTATAGGAGGAGAGAACCATTGGCTGGCCTCTGTAATTTTCCACCACCACAACCAGTCCCCAAGGCGTTGAAATTCAGGATCCTACTTCCATCTAAGTCAGTCTAAAGTACTCATTTTTTCCAAAATTGAGCCAAAAACGTGGTGATAGCTCCTGTTATAACACCACATCTGGACTCCATCTAGGAAAGGTATTTTCCTTCTTTCTAACCAAGGCTTCATTCTAGGGAGAGTTTTTCTCATAGTACCATCTCTCTAAATCCCATAACTAAACTTCTTGTCACATAACTCAATACAATTCTCATTCTGTACTTGCCACTCATTTTCTTGAGTGAAGCATGAATAAGCTCGGTGACTAGGATTCCTCTCATGCTCTATTGATCCCACTTTTCTTGGACACATCCTCACATGAACCCCCATAAACTCATTAATTATGGTGGGAGTCATTGACATGCATATCGACTAACCCTTCATAAAACCCTCCTTGCATGGTCATGCCACCTACCCCATCTTTCGGCCTTCTAGTTGTCTCAGATGTATTGGCATACCTCCAGGTGGTAGGTCTGGCCCCAAATTCAAGAACCTGATCTAATGACCTCGTGTCGACATGATTGAGATTCGTGACCTCCTTCAATATAGGAAAGTTAGTGGATTCCCCAATCTTCCATGACATAGGGTGGTGTGGTTGTTGAATGCCTATGTTTCCTAAGTAATCCACCACTGGATTTGTACTAAATCACACCTAGTTTGGAATAATCATCGGGAAGCTCTTGATTGATTCAACAATCAGATACCAACAATGATAAATTATCCAATTTGAAGAGATCTTTTCTAGGTCCGAGCTATCGATCAATCATTGAAGAGTTGAGATTATTAGTAGAGAGTCACCTTTTTCTACCAAAACATTGCACTTCCGCTCTGTGGCCATGGATAAACCTTCAAGGATTCCTTTCCATTTTGCACCATTATTGGTATTCTACCCTAGTTTCTTGGTGAACATGGCCAAGATATTACCCTCTAAATCCCTCATAATCCCTCCCACATTTGATTTCCCTAGATTATCTTTTGATTCTCCATCAAAGTTCAGTTTGATAACTCCTTCCTTTGTCAGTTTCCAAACTTGGTGATGATGATTCCTTCTATGAATTGGGACTTTTATTTCTTTTCATTACGCCCTACCAAGTTTCCATTTTGTGAATATGGTTTCATCATCAAGTGACAATGTGTTGTCTTCGTTCAAGTAGGTACCTGACGCTATGAATTCTTGCACATTTTCTTGAATTTTGGCCCATATTTGTTGAGTAGTGAAGGACTAATGTTTGAATATTCTTTTGTTTCTCTCCTTCCATATGTTACACATTAAAATTCTTGGGAATATCTCTCATCTCTATTAAGTACATCTAGGTTGGTTGTTATTCATTCAAAGTACACACACACACACACACACACACACACACACACACACACACACATATATATAAATTTAACTTATTTCCTAAAATCCGGACATAAATTGTTGGATCTACAAATTTTAGTGGTTTTTCAGCAAGTTGAATCTATTTATTCATTCATAAATGTAATTTAAACAACAGAAGAAATGATCAATAATTATATTTGGAGGGTTCCAGACAATCATAATCCCGCCTGATGATCCTTTCGATTTAGTATTAACATAATCACCTCACTGCGAAGACTGTGCTAATATGAATTTTGCAGCCAACCACATATGCACATTTGGTTTCTTGCAAAAGTAAGATATTTGGGTTCTCTTCCATTATATGATTTCTAAGGAGTGTATGTTTACTCCTTTTGTTAAGGCCCCTTATTTTCCAAGAGACGACATTCATGAATAATATGGAGGAGGAATGGGGAATAATATCTTAGCTATCAACTAGATCTGTGATCCTGAATTAACCATATAACTACCCACTTCTCGAATTAGCTGCTGGGTGGGATTTATACCTAGTATTTTCTCTTCTTTGAATGATTTACAAGGTTATTTGTATGGATCTAAATGGATTCCAAGCCCCATTCCATATATGGAAGCGGCATTGGGGGTGGAGTTTAGGTATATGTTTTGGGACTTTTGAAGCTACTTCATGGGGAGGGATAGCAATTCTTACTTGTGGTACAAGCTTCTTCAAGATGCACTAGAAAAATCTATGCGCTGATCTAGATTATTTTTAGGATTACATGAAGACAAAATTATAACAAAGATATAACAAGGAAATACATAAAGATATTGCGAGAAACATAGAAATATAGTGAAACAACACTTCTATTAATGAATAAAAGAGGAAAATATTGTAGAACAAAAAATGGGAGAATGGGGTAGCTTACCTCTGAAATGAAAAACATTTTGGCTATGCTTCATTCGCAACAAGATTTACGTCACACTCCATTGCATGCTTAAAGGGCCTCTTTCACGTCAATTATATTTGAGAGACTTAGAGGAGAATAATTCCCATGATGCATGTGGGATAAATTAGTTTAAGTTTATAAAATTTCATAGGCATGTAAAACACTAGGACTTCTAGGGCAGTTACCGATCTCAATACTACTCTATCCCAAGCACGCTTAACTCCGAAGTTCTAATGGAACTTTTTGCATTAACGCTATGTTGTAAGCATGTACATAAGACCACTAGGAGATCATTACATGATGTTTGTAATTAACAAATTAAGATGGAATTACAATCCATTCCCCATCATCATGGTTTATCAAAACCATAGGCTTGAAATGTTGATTCAATGGAAAAGGTGGATGGCCACTAAGATCCACATGGATCATTCCTCCCCCCTTAGGAAGCAGTGGTTCCCATTGTGTCAAGTTCCCTCGAGAGATGGAAAAACTTCTATTGAATCAAAACCTTGGTGATTCACTTTCCTTGTTGAAGTAGATTTCCTTCTTATACTTTTCCTTTGGAAGGATGTCATGAACCTGTTGGAGGTGTTGGAGGTGTTGGATCTATTCAATAGATCTGGCTGCATGATCTTCCTTAGTCTGAGTGTGGGAGGACTATCAATGGGGGATAATGGTTGGAACCCTAAGAACACCTGAAAAGGGTTGTGGCCAATAGAGCTATGCTGAACATATTGAAGAATCTCATTCTCTTTGTGATCCTCTACAATCTTGTTGACCTTCTTCTGTTAGATATAAACATCTTGGGACGAGGTTGTAGTGGTTGCAATGACCTTCTTTCCACCGTCTGACTGGATCGTGAAGAGATAAAACTTTGTGGTCTAAGAAATTACTTTGCGGTTTTTTTTTCGAGATCAATGAAGTGGCAGTAGTTGGAGATACCTTCGGTACCCTGTAGAGATGACCTCCCAGATTAACAATGATATTGCAGGGCTGAGACTCACAAATAGAATGACATTTCCACATATATGGTTATCCTAAAAGAACATCACAAAAGGTCTTGATGCCATAGGATAAGTAACACTGTTGGACTGACAAGAATGTCTCATCATATATTTTGGAATTTGTTTTGTTTATGGTACATATTATCATAATTAAATCCTACTTGTACATGTCAATGTAAGAAATAAGGGCTTAACAACACTTTATTATACGTGCCAACCAAGCATATATCATTCTCTTAACATATATGATGAGATAGTCCATTACCAATAAGGTTAACAAATTTTACTACCACTTATCTTATGTTACAACTTTAACACGTTAGAGTATAAGTGCTTTTAATACATCACTTTAACAACACATAAAATAAGTGGTGCTAGTTAAAAGATGTGTTTTATTTTTATATTTATGACTCGATTTGAAATTTTGATCCCAAATGTAATACTACTCCAAAATCAACTTCTTTTCTTATACGCCAACTTAATCTATATGCAATTTATTATATACATCTTATTATTATTTTAATATTCACATTTTTAAATATTAATGTTGTTATTCATCTTATTTTTAATGGAAATTTTCAAATAACTTTTTTTTATATAATATTTTATTATACATATATATAATTAATGATGATTATTTAAAATTTTCACATTCAACTTGTGGTTAGAAATAATTTAAATCTATTTTAATTCTTGATTTATAATAAGAGATAAATATTTAATGAAAGATTAAATATTTTTAAATGTAAATCAAATAAACTAAAATAATTTTATTTTATCTTAATTTTTATTTTATTATATAATGATTTAGTATGTAATGAAAGTAATCAAATCTTGAAAAATCAAATCTTTATTTAAATTAAAATTACAAACCTTTCCTTTATTTTTTTTGACTGGGGAATTGGTAACTCTCGTGACACGAGGTCGATCCTCGGTTCGATCTCCGTAGGCTACCCCCGATCCCCGTCGGCTACCTCACATCGAATCGAACATGAAACTTCATTTTACAAATTTTCTTCCATTTACACAGCACTTGTCAATCCGTTTACATCCGTACGAGAAACCTTTCCTTCTCTTTAATGTAAATCTTAATTTAAATTTTAATAATCAAATAAATCTTTATTTAAATTTTATACCATTAAAATTACAAACCTTTCCTTTTCTTTCTCTATTTAAGTTTTGTATTTTAAAAAGATTCCCTGTCAAGGAAAGTGATCCCTCACAAATTACAAACCTAACACTTCCTTTCCTTAAGTTTTATATTTTTAAAAAGATTCGCATGCTAATGAAAGCGATCCCTGACAATTAATCAAGCCACCTTACGTACATAATTCCAAATTTGACTCTCGGGCTAGCATGCGCTCTACAAAGTAGCAGCATTCATTGTGAATTACTTTGAATTAGTGAATTTTAGATATGCATTCGAGAACTATCAAAACTAAATTTACACATCTACCAGAGCTACCGAACTACCGAGCTACCGAACCTAGAAGTCCAGACCAAAACTGAATTTAGACATCTCTGCCGTCTATATTGACAGTTCAATTCATCTCAAGTTTTTCGGTGTGACGGCCCCCTTTGACTGGACGGCCCCCCCAAAAAATATCTCATAAGCTCCAAATAAGTCATTTCAAACTCAGCCTCATGACTTGCTTAAATTTTTCTATCAGCTGTAAAAATAAAATCATCTATATATAAACAAACGATTAACATATTACCTTGCTAATTTGCTTTGATGTACAAAGTTGGCTAACAATTTCTTCTTTGAAATCCATTCTGAGTGAGATAGGAATCTATGCGACTATACTTTGTTTTCTTGTGGAATCTCATAGTCTTTTGGTTATTGCACATATAATTCTTCCTCTATATGTCCATTCAAAAATACTAACTTTACATCCATTTGATAAAAAGACCATTTATTTTGCACAGCAATGGACAATACAGTTCTCACTATGTTCATGCGCACAACTCACGTAAATGTTTCATTGAAGTCAATTCCAAGTTGTTGTGTAAAACCCCTTGCAACAAATCTTTCCTTGTGTTTTTGCACATTTCCGTATGCATCTTGCTTGGTTTTATAAATCCACTTGACACTTATCACATCATTGTCCTCAAGTAGATCTACTAATTTCCATGTTTGATTGTTATCTATGCATTTAATTTCTTTATCCATGGCTTGTGCCCATACATCATCCTTGACAACTTCTTCAAAAGTTAATGGATCATCTATTTGTGAAAACAGAGAAAAGACTAAAAATGAATTTGTTGTGTCAACATTATAGATTTCGCAAAAAAAATAAATCTTTCTTAGTAACATACTTGCTAATGTTGGATATGGAGATGTATAACTACTCAAACTGTTCATTGGAGTTTTCTTCGCTCTAGGTGTGGACTGCGCACCTTCATTTCTCACTGGAGTAGTTTGCGCTGTGATTTGTGTCATAGCTCCAGGAGTGGAAAGAACTGCGCTCTGATTTGTACTCGGTGTTTAAACCACTTAATCCTTCATGTCATCATACACGATACCATCAATAATTTTAATTTTCCTTTCTATACTTCCATCCCATGATTCATTCTCCACAAATTGAACATCGCCACTGATTATGAATTTTCTTGCAACACGATCATACAATTTCTATGCTTTTGTATCTTCATACTACCAAAAAAATATACATTTTTGTCCTTTGTTGTCTAACTTATTTCTTAGTTCATCAGGAACATGTGCTTATGTGACACAACCAAAAACTTTTAAGTGTGCAACATTGTGCTTCATACCTGTCCATGATTCTTGAGAAAATTTATTTTTTACACTCTTTGTCGAACATATATTCATGATGTACATTGCAGGTGTTACTGCCTCATCCCAATACTCATTTGACAAATGTTTGGTTGCCAACATACTATGCATCATTTCCATGATGGTTCGATTCATCCTTTCTGTGATACCATTATGCTGTGGTGTATATCGCGCAGTAAATTATTTGTAAATGCCATGAACTTTACAAAAGTTATGAAAGTCTCTTGAAACATATTCACCTCCTCTATCAGTTCTTAGAACCTTGATGTAATAAGAACTTTTCTTCTCCACAAGTGATTTGAACTGCTAAAAACATTCAAGTGCATCATATTTTTGTTTTAAAAAGTAAATCCATGTTTTTCTTGAGAAATAATCAGTAAATGTAATAAAATAGGTATTGCCTCCTATACGTGGTGTTTACATTGGTCCACAAATATCTGAATGTACAATTTCCAGTGGATCTTTTGCTCTATATGACTTGCCAACTGGAAATGACTCTCTATGCTTCTTTCCAAAGATGCATCCTTCACATATTCTTTTTGTTTTTTCAATCAATGGAAAACCTTTCATCATATCCTTCGTATGTAGCATCTTTAGACCTCTAAATTTTAAATGTCCAAATCTTAAATGCTATAGCTAGGAATCATCCTGCACTTCATATTGGAATGCTTCCTACAAATATGCACTATTGTCTTCTTCTTTATTAGAATTGCACGCACTAACTTTTCCTTCTTTACAACAACGTGCACTTACTTCTTCACTTTCTTCTTTGAATGCAGTGTCAGATTGTGCATCTCTTGCTTCACTCATAGCTTGTATTGTTTTTCTCTTCATGGATGGATTTAATGTTAATGGAAACATTATATTGCTTGTCATATGAATTCTTGCAATAAGTCGATTGCTTGGATATCTATCCAAAATCACACAATGATTATCTTCCATGTAGATTCTATACCCTTTCATAACAATTGTCTTGTGCTCATCAAATTATGTTTTTGGCTAGAAACATAATATCTGTCAGGCATAACCTTTTGCTCTTCTTGATTAGTTAAAATGTTAATACTTACTTTACCTAAGATAGTTACTTGGATATCTATTCCAAGTGTAAATTTAGTTTGGACTCACTTATCCAAACTAGAAAACAATTATAAGTTTCTTGTCATGTGATTACTACAGCTTGAATCTAGATATCATATGTCACATAGACTTTCTTTAGAATCATTGCATTCAACTAGTAAGACTATAGGAATTTCCTCAGCGTGATCCATAAACATAGGAATGGAGGGATTATTTGTGTTTTTTGACTAGTCTTGAGCTTGCTTGTTCTGATTATATGATCTCTTCCTGCATTCATATGGATAATGTCCATACCTTTTACAATAATGACATTGAATATCTGATTTATCATATCTCTGACAACTTGACTGACTGGTGTTTTGACTTTGACCACTACCACCAGTATTTGTAGGACTATTAATGCTTCCACCTCTAGGAGAACTCCTTCCTCTTCCTCTAGAGTTTGATCTCCCCCTCCCTCTTCCAAGACTTCTAGATGACTGTGCAGAAAATACATTTTGTAATGACACATTTGACCTATTCAATCTATGTTCATGATTAATGAGGGAGTCTTGCAGTTCATCTAGGATGAACTGACTTTGGTCTTTGCTCTCTTCTAAAGTCACAACAAGAGTATCAAATTTTGGAGGAGGACTCCAAAGTACCTTCTCAACAACCTTCTTATATTCTATAGTTTCTCCGTGAGACTTAATATCATTTATCATGCTAATAACATGGCTGTAAAAGGAATCTACTAAATCTGAGTCTTTCATTGACAGAGTTTCAAAATCTCTTCGAAGAATTTGTAATTTTGAAGTCTTGACTTTGTCCATGCCTTGATAATAAGTTTGTAGTATGTCCCATGCCTCCTTGGATTTCTTTGCTGAGGCAACTCTTGGGAGTATGCTCTCATGCATAGCTTGATGTATGTAAAACATTGTCTTTCCATCATTCTTCCTTTGATATTTCAAATCACCGTTCCCATCTTGTGTGAGAGCACTGTATTTTGTTTGATATTCTGGTTCCACATAGCCATTCATGACTATATCACATACATCTTGACCTCGAAATAACACCTTCATGGTCAAGGACAATAACTCATAGTTTTTACTTGTAAAAGTGGGATGTTGCATATTTGAAGTAAAAGTCATGAAAAACCTACTCGGATACCATATATAGGATCTACAACATGTAGACAAACTCTGTGCAACACAGTTTCAAAGACCACACAATTAAATTCTTCGTTGTTGAACTCTCGGGACTTACCGAACAATTTTCAAATTTCTCAATATACTACATGTTGTAATTATAACACTTAATAAAATAATTTCTTGACACTGTGCTAGTCTTGGCACATAAAATAACATATAATGCATATTCAACAACTTGTAAACTTACTTAAGCTTGCGTAGAAATAGAGAGAAGATATTTTTGAAGTGTTTGAACACAATGAAACTAAAAAATATGCATCAACACATAAAACTTAATATATTACCAACTTAGGCATTGTGCATGGTTACAGAATACAAGACTATGTCAAGATTCGACTCCAACAACTTCTACAAACTTTCATAAAACATAGATATTGTGCTCTCAAACTTCTCTGACTACCTTCATAGTTGTTGTTGTTTCGTACTATAAACTAACACTCTGTCTCTCTTTGTCTCTATGTGTATCGACTATCTACAAACTCAAACATATATAGACTAAGACTGAGACTTCCTCTAGAAGTCAACTAGCTCAAAACATTTAACATGACAATTAATTTGGACTGAATCTATCTGCATAACAGAGCTCGAGAAAGATAGATATTGGCTCATTTAATATTTCTCCTTCTAACACTCCTACTTCCCATGTTTGACTCACTAACTCTCCTGCTTTCCATGACAGACAAATTTGGTGTAAGCGTAAAGCTCATGACCTGTAATTAATATTTCCAACAATGTCGAACATACATTACCTTACTGGCATGATCTAAAAATAAGGTAACAACATGTTGGTGTTTTGTGTGCAGATTCTCTGCAAAGAAATCCGAGTACTATGATAGAAAAGTTGTAGTGTTGTATAACCGACAATCAGATGACCTCATTTTTTATCCCTTCAAAATTTAGGAAACTTCTAAATTGTTGAAATAATATATATTTTTATTCAAATAATACTTTTGGCCATTTAGATATATTGAGATTTAATTTTAATATGCAATTGCAAATTGTGGTGGGAAGATTCAGGTTCATTTTTACGGGAAAATTCCTTTCAACTTCCTGTCAGATATTTTCTTGAGAAAAAAGACAGAATAAGTACCTCTTATCCTAGACTCCAACCTTATTGATCCAGATTTGGGAGTGGAACGAACTGATAAACAGACTGAATACAATAAATACAAAGATATGAAGAATAACACAGATATCCAATGAACAATATCGTTTATTGAATAAATGAAATACGATGAAACTGTAAAACTCTAGAACTGAAACACTTGCTCAAATGGTGGTAGTTATATCTAGGAAGAGATGTGGCTGCTACATGCATCCTTCTGAGTAGAATGATTACAATGAAGCTCCAAATACCTTTTTGACATTACTCATGAATGCCAAAACCCTAGACATCCAAAAACCTAACCCTAAGAGATGAAACACCAAATGTTATGTGGGCCCCTATGGGTAAGTTGGTACCTCAACTTCCCCATGTTGTAACTTTTGCATATGACCTCCATTTTAGGTGTGTGATAGCCTATTGGAAATATATTTTCGAGAAACATACATCACGCTGTCAAAATCTGACTCTATCTATAGTTTGAATGTGATGAGCCAAAAAAAAACTCTTTAGGGCCCCAAAATGGCCCTAGAAGTACAACAAGATGTGTTGAAATGAAAACATACAAAATAAGTCAGTTGAATTAAGTGGGAGGACACCAGTATCCACTTGTAAGATGTGTAAGGATTCAAAAGACCACGGAAGTGTAGAACCCACAATTACAAAGAAATACAAAAAAACGTGTTGAACTAAAAAAAATTGTCAAGAGGAGCTAGTTGGAATAGGTGGGTGGCCACCAATATCCACCTGGATCAGTCCTCCCCATTTAGGAAGAAATTGTCTCCATTTTTTTTTTCCCCCATCAGGTGAGGAAATTTTTGCTGAATTTGGCCCAAGGTGAGCCACATTCCTTGGTGGACGAGTTTATGTGCCTTGACAACTCGATAAAGATGGATCCTCTACTGGCGAGTTTCCTTGACCTGTGTGTCCACTATCTGATTAGTGGATGGTTGTTCCATGTAGTCAGGGTTGAGATCTGTTGGTTTCAACTATTCTATGATCTCTAAGGTGTCCAATAATGGTGGAAAATATGGCCGAATGAGGTCCACATTGAACACTAGGTGCAAGCTAAGGAAGGGTGGAGTGTTGAGCTCAAAATCATTTCTACCCACATCCTTGGTGATGGTGTAAGGCCCATAGCGAAGTGGGTGAATCTTCCTATGGGGATTTATAAGATGATCCTTCTTCAAATGTAACCTGACCTTGTCTCCAACCTGAAACTGGTGTGGTACCATGTGTTGATCATGACACTAGTTGTACTTAGCACTGACTTTCTACAAAATCTCATCGACCTGCTGGAGGATGTACTAAATCCACTCAATGAATATGGTGGCTTTGTCACTCTCAGACTGAACATGGGAAGATTTTGTTTGTGTAGATTCCATAGTTAGTGCAACATCAATGGGACCCAAGGGTTGGAATCCTAATCCCACCTGAAATGGGCTATGGTCGGTGAAGCTATGGAGAGCCCTGTTGTAACTGTGTTGAACATAGGGGAGACTCTCATCCCATGTACGCAGATGGTTAGATTTGTACATGCATAGGATGTGCACAATTATCCGATTGATGACCTATGTTTGGACGTCTATTTTTGGGTGGAAAAAAGTGGATTTCGTGAGCTTGGTGTCCAACAATGACCACATACTTGACCAAAATGTGTTGAGGAACCTGCTATCCTAGTCGGAGATGCTGGTCTTTGGTATCCCAAAATGGACCCACACTCATTCGAATAACAGAATGGAAGTATATGCTACTATGATGTTCTTCTTGTAGGCTATGAGGATGGCCATCTTCGAAAATCGATCAATGACCACAAATACACAATGATTTCCTTTCTTGGTGGATGGAAGGCTAGACATGTAATCCATTGAGATGGATTCCCAAGGATTCCCGGGGGTAGGAAGAGGGGTGTATAAGCCTTGATTCTTGATGGTTATCTTGGGAATGACACATGCAATGCAATATTTGATATACTTGTTGATATCCTATCAAATTTTTGGCCAATAAAAATGTTTCTGGAGAAGGGACATAGTTTTCTTCACGCCAAAATGTCATGCCAATAGACTATAGTGGGCTTCCCAAATCATCTTTGCATGCTCACCTGCAGGAACATAGATATGGCCCAGATGGCATAAAACCCCATCCTGAATGTGAAAATCAGTGACAGTAGCTCGTGTACCCTAGAGATGATAGGTGGTGGCGAAGCCCAGATCTTGCTGATAAAGTTGGGGCCACTTAGATATCTCATGTCCACGGGAATGGAGCACACTGGTGAGTACAACCACGGAAGGTCAACTGAGGTAGTCAACCACACGATTTTTGCTCCATGTCTTATACTTGATGTTGATATGGAACTGTTGCAGGTAGGTGGACCACTTCTAATGGCGGTCGTTCTGCAATTTCCCTTGTGTCTGTGTGAACTTTAGAGGCTTGTGATCAGTGTGGAGGATCATCTCCTTTCCCAGAATGTAATGTTTCCATTGATGAAATGCTTGTACAATGGAATACATTTCCTTTTCACAAGTGGGGTATTTATGGAAAATATCTAAGAGTGTCTTACTATGGTATACCACCAGATGACCATGATGAGTGAGAACTGCACCTAGAACATAGTCATATGAATCAATCTCAATCTTGAACGGTTGTTGCAAATTGGGCAAGGAGATTACTAGAGATAAGAACAAGTGATTCTTAAAATAATCAAATTCTCATTGTTGTTCCTTCCCCCACACAAAATTTTCCCTGCCACCTCCCTTGGTCATGTGGCTTAAGGCCCATGCAATATGGGAGAATCCAAACATGAACCGTTGGTAGAAGTTGGCTAGTCACAAGAATATCTGAAGCTCGATTAGTGTGGTTGGGGCTGGAGGTCATGGATGAATTGGATCTTAGCGGGATCAACATGTACCCCATTCTCATCAACAATGTATCCCAAGTATTGGATCATGTTCATGCCAAAGGAACACTTTTCCAATTTGGAATATAGTGTGTGCTACAGCAGAGTGCTCGAAACCTACTAAATATGCCACATGTGATCCTCCCAAGTTCTATTGAAGATGAGGATTTCATCCAAATATACCACCAAAAAAGCGCTGGTGAAGGGTCTCAAGACATCATCCATTAACCTCATGAAAGTGGTTGGTGAATTTGTTAGGCCAAAGGGCATGATGAATCATTCCAAGAGACCTTCTTTAGATTTGAAAGATGTCTTTCAGACATCAGCTAGTTTCATGGGAACCTAGTGGTAGGTAGAATTTAGGTCAATCATGATGAATAATTCCCCCCCCCCTTGAGTTGGTCAAGAAGGTCATCAATCCTAGTTTCTAGATGTGATTTTGTTTAATGCTCTATAATCAATGCAGAGTCACCAGGTCCATTCCTTCTTCTTCACCAGTACAATCGAACTTATGCAAGGGGAGGATTTGGGTCTGAAACTTTATGAAGCTATTAGATATGAAACTTGATTTCATCATTTTCCATCAACAAGCGATGACAGACTAGTACATTAGGTAGAGGTGCACCAGGGGTTACATCAATTGGATGCTTGACTTGGCAGTGTGTCGGTGCCCCGGTGGATGAGGAGAAGATGTATTTGTACTCTTCCACGATCATGTCCACTTGATTCTATTGGAAAGCGAGGCTCTATGTAGAGGCCACGGATGTGGTGGTGACGTTTTTCTTACTGTGAGCATGGATGACAAAGAGGGCGAAATTATGGGTCTGTGAAATGACCTTACTTCATTTCTTAGTAGATATTAAAGAAATAAAAATAGGTGGGGTTACCTCTAGTATCCTGTTACACATTATTTATGTCACCTCCATGACCAGTAAGGAAATGTGTATCACCTATTAGAAGAAGGATCGTTTTCCCTATTCCTTGAAGGCTATTAAAGAAATAAGAGTTTTTGTGAGAGGTGGAATCATCTTTTCCTTATTGAGAAACCCTATCAAGATGGATCGTCACACCTTTCCTAGAGTTAAGGGTGAGATGATTTCAAATCGTTGCATGATGCACCACATTATCCTGCAATGTCGTCTCAGGTTTCTCATGTTGAGGGTGCGACGATACTCAAAGAAAGGAAAAAAATGAATTTCTCTAAGGTTCTAGAATGGAATCTTTGAAAGGATGAGGTGGCCTCCAATCGGTTTGGATCTCACTCACTTCTCTGATTTAGTGGGACTATCCTAATCCCTTCATCCATCCCTCTTCACTCTATATAAGAAGGGATATCTCATGGGTAGAGTCAGGCTGGCTTGTTGAAGATTGTGTTTGTGATAGCCTTTATTTAGTTTTCCAAGTCACGTTGCGTATACTCTTCATCAAAAGTATTGGAGAAAAGGTGTGTTTGTTGAAGCAAAGGGCCATCGTAAGGGACCTTGCAACATTAATACATAGGTTGTATTCTCCACTTTCATCAATATAATAAAATAATACATTTCTTTCCTATAAAAGTGTCTCCATTTTTATTGCATAACTCTTTGATCTTATGCATAGGTTTCATTGGAATATATATATATATCATTTCTCTCTCTTTGTTGGTTTGTGTTTCTTAACAGGTTCAACATCACACAAACCTTGAGATGGAGCAAGGATCACACTAGAAAGGATCAAACAACGTTTAAATGATATGTCCTTTATCCCTCATTGAACTAGTGTACATAACAATGAAATCTAAGGAGAAGTTTGTATTTTGTCATGTTTTGTTATAATTTATTGTTGAAGTTAGGGAGATTAGTTGGTGTCAGCACTTACTGATTTGTCCAGTAACAAAATTGGAAACCATACCAATTTTTCCAGTACAAAAATCAAGGGTCCAAACTTCCAACCACTGTCATACATGTTGGAAAACAACGAGTTATTGATAATTGTGTTGAGAGTGTTGATGATTGTTGTGGTGGGAAATCCCCCTACATATTAGCACTTAGGGTTATATTATGCATGCAGATAAGACCAAAAGAATCCTACTTTCTACCATTGTCCCGGACCTAATCCCCATTCGTTTTAAGAAAATACATGGTTAAACGAACATACCTTGTTCTGGATGTTTGATGTAGATCCTTCTTCACTCTTGATCACTTGCTAGCAACTATCCTCCCAAGACTGAACTCCATACAAAACAAGCAACAAACTCTACATGCATTTGTTCTATAGATTACTGGGTTAGAGATTCAAACATATATTCACTAAAATATGAAGAACTCATATAGTGGGATGGGAAAAACATTTCTTTATTATTAATTTTAATGAATCAACTTACAATGTCGAGACCAGCCACTGCTCCACGAACATGATCTTGGGATCCTCTTCAAATGTCATCCAACTTCTTTTCTTTGTATCTCTCTTTGCACAAGGATGGCTAAAGGGTTGTGACAATGGTAATGTACAATTGGGCAAATTTTCTTTACTCTTATTCTCCTCTTCCAAATAGGACCCCTAACCCTTCTTTTATAGGCTAGAAGAAGCTAGGTATTTGGGCGAACCCTCGGCCATGCATGGCTGGAAGATTTAGTTAATTCACCCAAAGCTGTGTGTTCCATCGACAACTTTCATTTTTTCGTGCTTCTGTAGGTCTATGCGGGCTGTAGTGGGCCAGCTAGCGTGAACATTGTAGATCCACGTGGGTTGTAGTGGGTCAGATAGCGTGGACTTTTAAAAATGGATTTTTTTAAAAGAGTTGTTCAGTAGTGTTTTGGAAAAGAAGGAATATGAGATGACCTGATGCCAGGTAAGCATGTATGGTGAAAATTAGGGTTATAACAGATGCCCCCTAATGTGTGAGGTCAGAAAATCATCTAATGGCCGAAATACATTACCAATCTTTACTGATGTGTCGAACAAGTGAGCCCAGGGACCAGGAATCGAGAGGCGCTATATGAAAAATAGAAAATGTCTCACCGAGGAAGGCATACCCATGCTTAGGATAGAATAAACACATGGATACCAATCAATTACACTGTATATCCATGTCATATAACTATATAAAGTGTAGCCACGAACAATACACAGTGGAGCTACATCTTGAAATCAAAAAGATATACATGTAGAGTATCCATCTTCGTAGAAGTTGATAAGGCCTGATGGCTGGAGATGAGGTATTTAAAGCTCAAGAAACAACTTCAAAATATTCAAAACTCAGGTAGGAGTGTAATATGAGTGTATAAATTCACTACCTAGAGACTTCGATGACTTGTCGGCCATGGACTAGAGAATCTTGATGATCAGACTGAAGCCTTCATTTATTTTGAACAAAGACTTGATTGGACATTCAGGATGGTCGGGTATGAGGGAAAGAGACAAACTGCAGAGGGGCCAACTCAATATTGGTAGAAACTTCCCCTGGACAACAGCACGACAAATGATGAGACTTAGGCAACATTCCATTAATCATAAGTTTATGCAGCAAGAGGCAACACAAACTCTCCATATGTTTGGAAAAATAGCCAAATGGAGGAGGACATAACTATATGTAGCGACAATAGCTTCCTAAGGTCGTATTACATCCCATAGTATGACGAACAAACAGACATATGTGCTTTGTCCAAGGGCGACTCATTATGATACCAATAAAGAAAATATTTTTCCCTTCCTCTTTTTGGGGTATATTTGATTTTTTTGTCTTTTTCAATAATTTTGGAAAAAGAATAAAGGAATGTTACGTTACAATGGAGGAATGAGTGTTACAAACATACAAGTTCAAGGCACAAGGACAAGACTGATGTTCAAAATAATTATACTCGGGAAAAAATCCTTTGGGGACCAAGGGTGTTAAGACGCAGAAGCAAAGTGCTACAAGGCTGACGTATAAGGTATGCAAACGCGGTTAACAAAACACACAATGGTAACGTCCTTCGATGTAAGTTTAATGAACCCGGAGAAGGTAAGATCGATGGTTTTTCATATTTAGAGAGTCGGAAAAAACATAAAAGGAGACTCCATTGGGGTACCTTTTTCAAAGATAGTCTCGTCGGTTCTAAAAGGGGGTAAACTAGCACCGACAAGATGTCTATTGAAAACCATTTTAACAAGTGTGATAAAGACAAGATCACTAGGCCATTTTTTCACTTTTAAGGAGTCTGAAAAAAGCTTAAGTATGGACTCCATCAGGAATGTTCTTCTGGACCAGTTTAATGAGTGTGAAAGAATAAGGTCACTCGACGATCTTTTCAATTTTAGGGAGTTTGAAAAGAGCTTAACTATGGACTCTGAGGGGGTTCCTTTTTCGTAAGTTTAGTCCCTTAGGTCTAAAAAAGGGGTAAACTTATACCTAAGGGTACTCTTCTAGAGAACTGAAGTTCCATAGAGTATACCTTTGTTCGTACAGTTGACCGTCCAGACCGAAAAAGGGGTAAACTACCGCTGGATAGATGTGACCTCAAATTGTTTAACAAACATGAAAGGCCACAAGATCACTCGACAATCTTTTCATGTTTAGAGGGTCTGAAAAGGGCTTAAAAGAAGACCCATTATATCTTTTGGGACTCCTAAGGGTGAGTTCAAGAGTGAAAAGGAATCATACGAATGAGGCTCAAACTCGTAATCAGGAAAGACTACAAGAAATCTCGAGCCTACATTGATTAGAGACAACATGGATACCATAATGCAACCAGGATCTACCTAGGGCATCCATGTTCTGGTAATCTCTACCACCAAGTCGCAACACTTCTAAAGAAGTTATGATGGTTCTGTGTCACAACCTGATGGGATCGATCCTATGGCAAAGGAAAAAGACAACGAGATACAAAAGTTAGTGTAGAAACCTAACCTACATGCTCAAGTTGATCCTTGGAAAAAAAATTCATGAGCCGTTGAAAATTTCCCAAAACTCCAAAAACTGTCACGAAACCTGATCAAATCCCTCCCATGCAACTCTTGAATCACTCTAAATGATTTTGGGCTTAAATAAAATGATAAGGGAGGCCAAAAAAATGACAAAAAGAGGCCAAAAATTCTATAAATAGAAGCTGGCAGCTCATTATCACCATTGTTGATTTGGAAACTGCCTTTGGAGCCAAAATACCCCCTTTGATAAAAGTGGCGATTCTAGGAGCTACAGTGGATGAAACGAACTTCTGTCTGGACCAAGTAAGTACAAAATATCCTATCTTGCATTTCAAGTCTTTATTTTTGCATTGGGTTTCATTTTTTAGGGGGGCGTCGACTTTTAAAAGGTCGACCTTAGGTCCACGCGAGATGTCTCAAGACATGCCACGTGTACATTCGGGCAGAGTAAACTCTGCATGCCTGTACATGCAATTGTCACTATTACAGCCCACGTGGATACCCTTATTGAATGAAAAAGGCTTAAAAATCAAGGGTTGACTCTCCTGAACCTTGGTGTTTTGCAGGATGTATGTCCACTGGCGAGAAAGAGAGCATGAAGAATTTAGTGATTTGGTCAGGGAAGACCCCAATGTTGTGGTTGCCTTGATGCAGTGTGGGTTACTCAAGATTTTCCTATGTCCTTTTATGTGGGCACAACCTAGGCTACTAAATTCCTTGGTTGACTACTTGCATACGGATGCAGAGGCATTCATGTTAGAGGGGCAGTCACTGGTGCCCATGACCGAGGAAATTTACTTATTGACTGGCCTCTCTAGGAGAGGGGAACCAATCAAATTTCAAACTTTTCCTTCGGGTCTGCATAACATAGAAAAATTGATAGGTCTATACTGTGCAGATGATACAGACCGCTCGAGCTCACAGGTGTTCATAATAAATATCATTGACTTATCGCTATAGACGATAGTTTTGCTTATTGGGAAAATCACTAGTTTTGCGGCTCTACATTAGGCGTCCCATGCATAGATGAACTATGCAGTACAGTGCTTAAATGCACAAATTTTTTATTGGAGTACCACATTACTTGAGTGTATGAAGAAGCAGTTGACAGATTGTCATTTGCGGACACAGAGGAACTTTGGGTTCAGTACCATTCTATGCTCATTCGTTTTTGAGAGAGTTTCAAGTTTTAGTCCTCGAGTAGTGGTACAAGGACATCAGGCCTCTCTTCCTTCTATGTGTATATGGGCAGTATTACTGCTGCGACAGGGTGGAAAAAGAACCAATGAGTCCTTCGACGATGAATTCTTTGCGTGGTTGTCGCAACAGGTCTCGGTTATAGAGGATTACCCCTATGCCATGATTGATTTCTTGAGAGACCCTGAGATACCAGTACCTCCTGGTGAGGAGTGAGGGGAGATGGGTAAGTCTCCACCTTTGTAGTTTTTTTTTGTTAAACATATGTAATTTTTTGTTGTTTTTGTTATATATATCATTTTTTTGTGATACCAAAGTATTTGACGGGTATGTGTTCATTGTGTGCAGATGTGGGACCAGTGCAACTGGATGACTATGCGAGGAACAAGCATCATCCTCGGCCAGGGGCCACTCCTGCTGCCACAGGGGAACCAACAGTAGCAGGAGATCTTCTAGCTAGGGAGACTGAGAGGGTATTAAGACGAGTCGAGTGGAACTTTACTACGCTCACTCACACGGTCCCTATGGTAGAGATTGAGGACATGCCACCATATATGCAACCTCATGTAGTGGGGGCACCACATATGTGGGTCCGGTTGTTTCGACATTTAGCCAACACTATGGATTAGTATAAAAGGGCCCACAGGCCCTGACCTTAGCTAGACATTTTTACATGCCACGAGCACTACTTGTATATATTTTTAAGGGCATAAGCCATGTGACTCATTATTGGTTATATTTTTGAGGTGCTTGGGTCCATCTGTGTACTCTAGTTACTCTATGATATTTTATATGTTTTTTATGTCTTTTGTGTGTCATGTGTGCAAAAAATGTATTTACATGTTTATGTGAATGTTCTTTCATATGTGTGCAAGATGCCCATCTAAAATTTGATTGGCTAGAGTATACGTAACCTGGTTTAATCTCCTAGGAACATGAAAATATGTAATATAATCAAAGTTTCATTCTAAGAGACGTACCCTAAGGAATCATCAGTGTAAAGTTGGATCATGAACCCGATATACTCTGTTTAACTGAGACACAACCAACTGAGCATCGAGATAGACTTGGAGATGAGAGATACCAAATGAAAAAGCATCATGAAGAAACTCAATAACTCCACTACACTCAACGACATTGTTTGTGGTGTCACCTAAGCATATACCTATGGAAGATAATAACTGGCCTTGAGGTGTAAAGATTACCCAAGCTGCGAAGTCAAGCCTCTGAGTGTGCTGACTAGCACCGTCTGCATACCCAACAAACACCTCAGAATCACTTGACATCTGCCATAGTGAAGAAAGATAACATCAACGACACATCCATAACACTAAAAGAAACTAGAAAGTAATAGTACAAAGACTATACATATGTTACAAAAAGTTACCCATAATGACCTGCCTATGAGTAATATTTCTTGAGGTAGAGCCCATTTCTAGGCTCTACGAAAGCATTCCCTTCAAAGTCAACCAGGCGATAAGTGCCCTTTTTTAAAACCTCTTTTATGATGAAAGGTCCAAACCATATGGGTTTGAATTTCCCTACCCCCAGGGGGTCCTTATCTTGATCATAGACCAGGACAAGGTCGCCTTCAGAGAAAATATGAGGACAAACGGACCTATCATACTGACACTTGAACTTATGTTTGTGAGCCTCATTGTCTAGGGCTGCATCATGACGCTGCTCATTGAGTTGCTCAAGGTATACTAACCGTTCTTCAAGTAGAGAAGTGTCTGGAAATAATTGTACTGCCAACTTTACAGACGGGATCTAACATTCGATAGGAAAGACTTCCTCCATCTGGTAAATGATTTGGAAAGGTGAGAAACCAGTTGTAGTCTTAACAAATTTTTGGTAAGTCCATAATGCCGAGTATAACATCAAATGCCAATTTGACTTGGCTGAGTTGATCGTTCGTTGTAGAATGGTCTTAAGAGTTTTGTTCACGGCTTCCACCTGACCATTTTCTTGGGGGTAGTAGGGTGATGACTGTTCCTACCATAACCCAAGATTTGACATTAACTAAGTCATCATCTGGTTCTAAAAGTGACTGCCATGGTCAGTGAAAATCTTCCATGGGACACCGAACCTTTCTATTATCTGATTGAATAAAAAGAGAGTTGCAGTATCTCCATCATCTTTAAACGTTGGCATAGCTTCAACCCACTTTTTGAAGTAGTCTACAACTACGATGATATAGCGGTGGCCCCTTGTTGAAGGAGGGTTTCATGTAGTGTAATCAATCCCCCACTTGGTGAAAGGACCAACTGTGATGACGGGAAACATGGGAGTGTGATGTTCCCTCATCATCCGAGAGAAGATTTGGCATGGGTGGCACTTCTTTACCGATTCGATACAATGTTTGATAAGTGTCGGCCAGAAGTATCCTACTCGTAGAATCTTTTGGGTTGTTTCCAACCCAGAAAAATGACTACCACAAGCTCCGGTATGGAAATTGTTAAGCATGAGAACTTCTTCTTTATGAATGAGACATCGATGTACGATGCAGTCTACACCTCTCTGATACAATGTATCATCGAGTATGAGATAATTCTTAGCCTGATGGCATATGCGTCGATGCTCATCATGAGAAGCAGTGGTGGGGAACTTCAAATTCTGGAGATATATAAGTATATCTCCGTACCAAGGATCTGAAGAGGTGATCAAAAGAATATCTCCTCTGATAGGCGACTCTTCGGGCACAAGATCACCTAACTCAACTGGAAGTTTTGAAATAAGTTCTGCAAAGACCAGTGACTTTTTTGATTTCACTGAAACGAAATCTAAGTCAAACTTCTAGAGGATGACTATCCATCTACTGATCTTGCTGCCTATTAATCGTCATGTCAACATGTACTGAAATGGATTCACGATAGCAATGATGGTGGTCTTGCGAAACATAACATAATGACAGAACTTTTGAACAACATGGACTGCTACCAACACAAGTTTTTCAATATGAGAATAATTGAGTTCCGGTCCTACAAGGCCTTGGCGCAGGTAATAGATGACATATTCTGAGAACAAGTCATCTTCCTGAACTAAGACCATGTCAATGGTTGACTCTGTTGTAGCCAGATATAATAAGAAATCCTTGTTATAGTTAGGTGGCCGGAGCAGAGGGGTAGTTGTGAGTGCATGTTTCAATGTGTCGAAAGAGTGTTGAGCGACATCATCCCAATGAAAAGGAATTTCTTTTTTAAGTAAGCGCATAAAGCCCTTGGTGATCTCGGCATAGTTAGCGATGAAGCGTCTTAGAAAATTTGCCTTGCCTTGTAGACTCTCAAGTTGAAGGATTGTGCGTGGGGGGGGAACTAAATTATTGCCTCAACCTTGAGAGGATCGACCATGATCCATGTTTTTGACACTATGAAACCTAACAAACTTCTTGATGTTATGCAAAAGTTGCACTTCCTTGGATTCAAGCGAATCTGGAAGTAACGACAACGCTCAAAGATAAGTCGGAGGCGTGTGGGATGATCCGTTCTCTTGCGAGATCGAGATCCTAAATCATCTAAATAGGCCTCAACTATATGATTGAGGTCATGGAAAGAAAAATACATGGCCCGCTGAAAGGTGGCTCCGACATTTTTGAGACCAAAAGGAATCTTGTGATACGTGAATGTACCCCATGGACAGATGAATGTTGTTTTGTGCTAGTCTTTGGATTTGGTTATATCCTGAAAAAACATCCATGAAATAGAAGGCCTCGTAACCTGCACATTCATCAATTATATGGTCGATGAATGGTGTGGGAAAATTATCTTTGGGACATGGCTTATTCAAATTATTGAAGTCTGTACATACATGAATTGTGCCTTGTTTTTTATTGACTGACACAGGGTTTAACACCCATTGGGTCAAATGGATAGGATAAATAAAACCAATTTTTAGCAATTTCTCCACCTCAACCTTAATGGTTGTTTCTTTCTCAGGGTTAGCTGGACGAAGCTTCTACCGGACAGGCTTGACATCTGGATAAGTTGTGATTTCATGTTCAACTATTTTTGGATCGATGCATGGCATTTCCTCATAAGACCAGGAAAAAATGTCACAAAATTCTTTAAAAAGATCTGTGTAGATTTGAATCTCTCCGGGGGAGCAGTCAGATCCGATGAAAGCATTCTCCACGATGCTAGGGTTTCGAGAGATATTGTTCAATAAGGTTTCAGCAATAGTTGCCATATTACCCTCAGAATAAACCTCGTGTGTAGCTAAGGGATTAATAGGAAAAGACCTATCTCCCGTCATAGTCAAGGTGAATTCTCTAGCTTCGATTCTGCTTAAATCTGGGAGGAAGTATGATCTATGATGAAGATATTCCTAGGGCTTGTCCAAACTATTCATTACCTCAATTATAGCTTCATCAAAGGGATAAACTAAGTCTAATGAATCGGTGTTAGCGAGAGAATCCTGAGCCCAAACAGGCTCTAGAAATGGATCAAACTTTTATGTAGGAGTTGGATCAGTGTTGGCTGAAGTTTGTTGGACTAAAGAGTACACTACTTCAGTTGCAGACAAGGGCATGGACATGCATGAGTGCCATGTCCCATCCATCATGACCTATGGGGAAGGAAGTATCCACGGATTGTCGAAGTAAGTCGTGCGGAACAACGAAACTTGAAAAATATCAACCTTATGGTGATTGGATATAAACTTTATATCACCTTGAGGGGATGGGTAATTGAAGGTACCCATCAAATATGGACACAAACCAACCCCTACGTTGACTACACCTGGTTGAGGATTATCAATCATCGGGACCGTGGATGCCCCCAATGAAGTGTCATGTCTGCAGAAAGACAATTGATCGATGGTCACTATCCGGCCCTCCTGTGGAAACAACAAGACCCAGAAAACTGTAGAAACAACAGCTTGCATAGCATAAGTCCAACTCCTTCCTAACAAGAGGTTATAGTCGAGGGGCGCATCGACTACCTCTACCTCGACACACACAGTCTTCCCTCCTAACTGCACGGGGAAAGAGGGAATGATACCATGTGGCCGGAATGAATGACTGTCAAAAGAAGTAAGGAGGGTAGGTGACAGAGACAAAGAGGGTTGGCCAATGACCTTCCAACATGCCAACAACATAACACATGTCGAGGCTCCCTCATCAACCACCGTGCGAAAGATATTCCAAGTAAAAGTTTTCGTGGGATAAGCCACGACTATCTGAAATTCTACGTGGTAAGGCAGACGAGGTTTTAGGTCAGCTATATCCAACATGATTGTACCTGGATTACAAGTCTCGGTAGATCCTAAAGCAGTTAACAAGGATTTCCTCTGGGAAGGGAAACTTTGGAGGAGCTCCAAAGCGGACATTGCACAAGGGGTTTGTGATAAATCTTCCACCATAGAATAGTTCTGGGCAGCCCTTGCATTTGGGTTGTGATAAGCTTTTTTGAACGTGCCTTTGGGGATGTGTGTCATTTTTTCACCCAACATCTTCTCAATCTGTAGAGGAAGAGATGGGAGTTCGGCTTCTTTTCCCTTCTTATAAGTGCTTGGTTTACTATAGTCATGCGCTCTAGTTGATATCAAATCATCACCCCTCACCATATATACATTCGCGGATGCGGGGTTGTTTGAAGACAGAGAGGGTCCTTGGCTGCCCCCTTCCATGCTTGCAGAGTCTTGGGTTAGATTTTGTCCATGTTGAAATGGATTGGTTAACACAGCAGGTTGTTACTGCGTCACAAACTTTTGGGCTTCTGCAAGCCAAGGACATAAATGGGTTGGGTTGTCTTCCAAGCATAAGTTGCATGGATACCTCACCTTTCGTTTCTCAGTGATGGCCCTGCTAGCATTATCGATGGTTTTATTATCCCCCTTACCCTTATTCCATTGTTTTTTCTTTCCCTCGGGCTGTTGGGTGGCCTTTGGATTAGTCAATTGCACTGTGTGTACATTCGACATTTTGGTAGGGGGAGTAGCCAAAGAAGCAGTTTGGCTGGCCATTGTGTATTGTATAGACAACTGCTGCAACTTCTTCATTAGTTGCTTAGTGGGATTTGTTTGCATTGAACCATCAATACCATCGGCATGTGGTCTAGCTCTCTGTCTGGTGTTATCAAGTATTGAGTGTGGTGCATCTGGCAAGATCTCGTATAATAAACCAGACTGAGAATAGATTAGCTCAAGTTATTGAGCTATCATGATGGCGTCTTCTTCGGAAAATACTCCCGATGTCGTGACATATTTGGACAACTATGGGACCAAAGACTTAAGGAACCACTTGAGTAGGAATGTTGGTGGGACTGGTACCTTAATTAAACTCTTTCGGTGTCTCCATTCTCAGATGTGATTAGAGATATGGTCCACTTTTGTTTGTGTGAAATTGGCCAACAATTCGGTGCCAGCATCGTATCTCATAGGTAACTGGAAATGGTTTAGGAAAGCCATCGCCAATTCACCAAAGGAAGAGTATATTGAGCGATCGAGCTCAATGTACCATTTTGCGGCACTCCCAATGAGAGTACGTTGAAACATATGCAACTGTACGAAGTCATGTTTCAACGAGTTAGATGAGCACCAAAGATGGAAGGTAGTCACATGATCTCCTGGATCTTCGTTAGGCTTAGCTTCAAAATTTTGGATGTCCGAAGGCAACTTCATTGGCATAGGAGGACAAGGTAGATCATGACAGATAGGGTCATTCAACAACCTTGTCAAGTCTGGCAAATGCAAGGTTTCCAGGAATGGTAGCTTGGGTTGTTGGTGATAACGTGGGAAAAGGGGGCCTGGAGTTTGATTGGCACCAAGTTGCCAGGAAAAGTTTGGCTGTTGTCCTAGGTTCTAGTAAAATCCATGGCCATGGCCAGCCTATGGATTTTGTGTGTGAGGAGACATCATTGGCTAATTTCCAAAATAGGACATACATGGTTGGGCATGCATTACATTCGAAGGACTTTGGGAAGGATTTCCCCATGTCAGTCCCATTGGGATAGGTATAGTGCCTTGTCTGGGGTTCCATTGATTGTGAAAAGAATTATCCCAGATCAACATCCCTAATGAGGGAATGGATCCCTGCCAAGAATTCCAAGGCCCTAATGTGGAAGAAGTTCCTGGGTGTGCCCCTTGAGAAGGAATAGTACCCTGCATAGGGATAGATTGTCTAAAAACAGGGTTGGCCCTAGTTGGGAAAGTAGCGGATGAAAAGGTGTTGTTACCAAATGCACCAAACAACGAAAATGATGTGAAACCTACCAACATATTATGCGAAGGTGGTCATTGACTCCCTGCTCCAAGCAAACTATGGTGTGCAAGTGGCCCGACGGATTTTTGATGCATGCCACCAAGTGAAGGGGACAAAGGAGGTATATGACCTCCCCGGTAAGGGAAAGCATTAAAAGGAGCAAGAGTGCCAACCATCTGTCCTTGCAGAGGAGTGTTAGAGCTCCCTTCCCCCAAACCTGAAGTCTGTGAAGTGGAGTAGGAAAGTATAGGACTTTTACCTGAACTAGGCATCCCATACGAGAATAGAGGGCCTGTTGCACTTAGTGGGAAAGGGGTTGTGGCCACCACCAGAGACGGGATCAAACCACTGTGCGATGTAGAGGCAGTCAAGACCATGGTGGCTTGGACCGGTGATGGTGAGTTAGGAGGTGGAAACTCTCCTGTGGTGACAACTGTAGTGGGAATTGAAGAATTCCCAGAAGGAGTAACAACATTTGTTTCCATTTCTGCATGCGACACTGTCTATCACTAGTAAGGATGAATCGGTATGATGGTAGGTGTCGAAAGATCAATGGTGGAGGTTTCAATCAGACCAAAATCTTTCACTCCAAGGTCTAATATGGTTGATTCCTTTGGATGTTGGTTGGGCACAATATCATGTGACCCAGTCGCTTCAAAAGACCCTTGTTGGTCTAGCTTTCTCCTTAGTGGTGGCGGGGGTGGCTCCAGTGTAACCGGTGGTAGGCCAAAAAGCCTTAGTTATCGATGGATCTCGTGATCCTCCACTATGTGAGAAGATCAAATACATACTAGGGCATTCTAGTCATTCAAAAACAACACACACCAAAAAAAAAAGTCCCTATAAGATAAGACAAACAAACACTAAATTAATTGGAAGAATAGTTACAACAACCAACACTAGAGCAACTTACCGGTGAAAGTGAAACTCGAACATGGAAGCACCCTCTAGTTATACTCTGCAAAGCATGGCCTGATGTCTATCCTAGGTACTATGGTATACCCTCGCAGTCACCTGTGTATGTCCCTAAAAAATATAGGCAACTAGGTTGCCAACGTGCGAACAATCACCAGGCGAGTATAGTCGAAAGTCGGGTAGACCACAATGAGTAGGGTATCAAGCCTAAAACCTATCAAGTGTATCAAGAGCAAGTGGTCCAGAAGAGAACTAAGAAACTCGAATGGATTCGAGACCCACAAAGATCTGTGGAAAATGCAATCAACGGAATCCCAAGACAAGCCCTCTATATGTGTTCTCCACTACGATTGGTCCAGCTTTGGAGGGGTTATCTCCGCTACCTTTATACACATGACCTCGTGTTTATTTCCTATGTTAGAGGGGGGTCCCAGATAACTTTCACGATACTGGACTTGGACACTCCCTAACTCAGACTCCAATGTTTTGTTTTAATGTCCTTGAAGAGTTTCCTCTCCAACCTAATCCAAGGCCCTAGTCCTGAACTAGTTGGTTAACCCTACAAACATAAAAGTCTAATGAATTTTAGATTTAGTGTTAATTTTATGGCTTGTCTTACATCAAAGGGTATGAAAGTGAAACTAGTGGTGTTTGAAAGACGAAAGTAAAAATGAACAGAAAGATGGAAACAAAAATATTCACGTAACGCAAATTTTCAACAACTTTTCAATATTTTTAAAAAAAATTCTAAGATCTTTTGAACAACAAACTTAAAGAATGATTTCACTTGACTACGAGCTACTTACGATCTAAGTAAACTATCAAGAACTTAATAAATAAAAGACTTTTTTTTGGTTACTAATGCAAAACAACACTTTTCAACCAAACAAAGCAATGAAATATTTTTTTTTATTTGAATGGTCACAAAGAAAAAAGGAAAAATATCAACAAGTCACAAACCAACAAGAAATTATGGCCTAATCGAAGATGGCAAAGAATCACTTCAAGAAATCACACACTAGCAACTTAAAAAATGACTCTCACACTTGTCTAAAACCCCTAAAGAAAATTTTGATGAAAAACTTTTAAATGAAAAAAGAAAGTTATGGTTGAGATTAAACCTAAGCTATTGAATGCTAGGACAAATATTCAAAAACCTGAGAGGTATAACTCTTGTCAAGGGAAAAGATGACTGCCTCACCCTCAACAAAAACTATCCTTCACAAGCACACTACTAACAATTCAACAACAAGCGTGTGGATGTGAGCTGTGTAGAGCCAAAGGGCATGTACACGTGTGCTGGCCTTATACAGGCCGGGTGTATCTCTAAAACTCTAAAACAAATAAAAAAAGACAATCCAAACCAGGAAGAGACCACTGATACTGAGAACCAGGATCTCTTGAAGGCTTAGGCACTTTCTTTGACAGAAAAAAGAAAAAAAATGTAAGGAAAAATTCGTAAAAAAAAACAATATGAGATGAACCCTAATCTATAGACTACAAGCAACCAAGACTGAGAAACAGTTCCAGAAAACCCCTGAGACTGACTGATTCTGACAGGGAAGAGGATGACTGCCCCAAAATTTTTATGGAATCATACACGCTATTGTTACTTCTTCAGCTAGCGTTTACACGTGGGTTGTAAGAAAGTAGGGCACGGGTACACGCGTGAAAACTAGATGCATGCCACATGTACCTCTATGGGTCTCGAAGAAACACAGTCAAGCAAATAACAAAGATGACTAGTATGGAAGACCAAAATATTTGTTAGCTCAGACTTTGCAAAAACTTAAAAAAACAGGAAAGAAAACCAGTCTTTTAAAAATACCCAAAACAAATTCCCAGGAACCCTAGAGACTTCCCCAGTACAGTCACCAATTATGTTGTGGTGGGAAATCCCCCTACAGACTAGCACTTAGGGTTATATGATGCATGAAGATAAGACCAAAAGAATCCTACTTTCTACCGTCGTCCCAGACCTAATCCCCATTCTTTTTAATAAAATACATGGTTAAATGAACATACCTTGTTCCATATGTTTGATGTAGATCCTTCTTCACACCTGATCACTTGCTAGCAGCTATCCTCCCAACACTGAACTGCATACAAAACAAGAAACAAACTCTACATGCATTTGTTCTCTAGATTAATGTGTTAGAGATTCAAACATATATTCACTAAACTATGAAGAACTCATACAGTGGGACATGAAAAGCATTTCTGTATTATTAACTTTAATGAATCAACTTACAATGTTGAGACCGGCCACTGCTCCGCGAACCTGATCCTGGGCTCCTCTTCAAATGTCCTCCAACTTATTTTCTTTGTATCTCTCTTTGCAGAAGGATGGCTAAAGGGTTGGGACAATGGGAATGTACAATTGGGTAGAGCTTCTTTACTATTATTCTCCTCTTCCAAATAGGACCCCTAACCCTTCTTTTATAGGCTAGAAGAAGCTAGGTATTTGGACAAACCCTTGGCCTTGGACAAACCCTTGGCCATGCATGGCCGGAAGATTTAGTTAACTCACCCAAAGTTGTGTGTTCCATCGACAACTTTCCTTTTTTCGTGCTTCTGAAGGTCCACACAGGCTATAGTGGGATAGCTAGCATGGACACTGTATATCCACGTGGGCTGTAGTGGGTCAACTAGCGTGGAATTTTAAAAATGGAGATTTTTAGAAGTGTTGTTCAGTAGTGTTTTGGAAAAGAAAGAATCTAAGATGGCATGACGCCAGGTAAGCATATATGGTGCAAATTAGGGTTATAACAATGATGCGAAGATCGCCCAAACAACCCGTAATCCCAAGTACCCTTGCAGGATTTTTAAGGGTATCCATTTTCTTAAGTATTTCCCTGGTCTATCCAACGTTATAGAATCATGGTATACACGTCCTCGCCAGCCCATGTCATCAACCTCTAAATAACACGATGATGACCTCCCATCAACTAGTCAAGATACTATTGGGAAGCAGAAAAGTAGAGTCAAGTACTCATGTATGCTATGCAGCGGGAGTCATCAAGCTCACCTTTTCCCTCGTATGGACGAAGCCTCAAAATTAATGGAAGACATGAATTCTTCCCAACCTCAACTTTTGACTGCTTATCACAACCTTACTCTCAACCCACCTATCATCGATGGCATGATCAATATGGTCCCTTCTTCGGTCAGTTTGGTTGATCAGGTAGTCAATCTAGTCACATCCTTAGTTGAACCAATTGACAAAGTGGTCGATCTGATCCCATCCTCGATCGATCCCACTCTCCCGTTAGAGAGTGCAGCCCAAGCAATCGGTTTTTTTCCATCTGTCAACCCCATTATCCCCTTGGAGAATGAAACTCAAGTGGTTGATCTGATCTCATCATCGATCGGTCCTACTCTCATGTTAGAGAGTAAACTCGATACTTCCCACATTTTTCTTATTGATAAAAAATCTATTGTGCTAGGGGGAATTCCTGCTCCCATGGAACCCCCTCCAAGTAATGAAGCTATCATTTTTTATTGGGGTGCGTTCACTGGACCACGTCTTCACTCTCACATTCCTTCCAATATTACCGTATATTTTTTTTTGTTAGGATGTTCCTCAGACGTTGATAGCTCAAGGTGCATCTGTTAATATTTTTTTCTCTATTTCTTGGTAAGCTTTGGGTTATCCTCAGCTTGTGTCTCTTACGCAGAATATATTATCTTTTAACAGAAGAACCAGTCAACCTTTAGGGAACCTTCCTCAGTTTCCCATAACTTTGGAAGGGAAAATTGTCTTTATTGATATCATGGTATTCCAAGACCCCTTAGATTTTGATTTACTCCTTGGGTGAGACTATGTCTATGCCATGAAATATATCACGTCGACTCTTTTTCATGTGATATATTTCCCTCAATATGGAAGAATTGTGACTATTGATCAACTTTCATTCATTTTTCCTATATTGATTACAAATTCAATGACATCACTAAATAGTTCTTATATGCAAACGATATCTCCCCCGCCACAGGTCAATTATGTGGCATTGCCTCCCATGCCTTCAGTTGTCGATGAAGATGGTCCTTTCACTATAAGATCAGTCTCTTATGACTTGGATCCGGTAGTTGACATGGTGATCTCTTCGATATGGATTTTAGATCCTGATCTTCTTACCCCTTTCGCAGCCCTCGACATGTCTTACTTCCATAGTGTGTTTCTTCCATCAAGTGCAGATCTATTGGAAGCCATGACAGATTTTTGTCCCTTGACATGGTGTCTCTCCAAAGCATCATTTTCTTGGAAGCCATGATCAATAAGATATATTTGAGCATGGTTTTATGATTTCAAGCTCATTAAAAAATGAAACCTTCTTACGAGGATAGTTTTGAATCTCTGTGGAAACCTTGTAAAATAATGAAACATAGCTAACGAGGATATTTTTTGAGTCTATGTGGCAACCTCGTTAAGAAATGAAATAGAGGTTACAAGCATATTTATTTTCCTATGTCAAGCTTGTTAAACAATGAAACAAAGTTACAGAGATGGAACCTATATTTTAGAACATAGTTCTTGTTCCTGTGTCAATCTCATTAAAAAATGAAATAGATTTTCCCCCCTTCTTTGGTTGAGTCAATTACTTAATTTCGTATAATATTTGAAGCTTCATTTCATCTGCCTATTTTGTTGGATGAAATGAATATTAGGGGTAAATGATTCCAACCTCTAGACTTCATGCTAAAGTTAAGCCACTAGCTTCTTAATCTGGGAGAAAAGTACCAACCATCGTTGGATTATGCATTGGGAAGTCACAAACATAGTTTTTCTAGTTTCAAGCTTGTGTAAAAAATGAAACCACCTCCCTCAAACATGGTTTTCTCTAGTTCAAGATTGTGTAAAAATGAAACTAGGTCCAAGCATAGTATTTTTTAATTTTAATCTTGTGTAAAAATAAATCTATCGCAATCATAGTTTTGTTTTGTTTTAAGCTTGAGAAAAAATGAAAACAATCTACTTCAAATTTGTTACATGTTTCGTGTCATTGGTGGGGCATACATTAAGGCCCTCCTATAATGAGTATTTTCCTATCAAATTCAACTCATTATACAAGAATCAGACTTAGGGATCATTTACTACCTTAGAGCCTGCATGCCTCAATGGAAGGTTTCCTCGTTTTTTACAGTGGGTTCACATCATTGGCCCCTGATTGGAAAATTCCATCGAGTGTTCAATGTTAGCTCATTAATTAACATTTGTTGGATTCTAATAGAGTACATTGGGGTTCATTGACATTAATGGTGATTTCCCTTGCACTTGTTAACAATATTCATTAATGATTAGTAATCAAGTGGTTTCTACCATGTTCAACTTCAACATCTGTAATCACATGTATAGATTCGTACTTTGAAACAATGGAAATGAAGACCCTGGATACTATCATATGGATCCTGGTTATGTTGGAATATTCACGAGTCTGTACTAACACATAGATTGATCATGTATTTCTCGTGGATATGTTCAAATTTGAGTCTTTAGAGCATAGATCCACAATGTATTTCTTGTGGCTATGTTGAATCATAATGACATGGATCCACAGTGTATGATTGGTGGCCATGATTTTCTTGGCCCTTATTCTTAGGGTCACTTGTATTCTGAGTATGGGAATCCATACCTCAGTAAATGGTATCTTATTATGTTGATGCTTATTTGTTGACAGGTTTCTAACTGATGTGCTCCTTGTTCTCGACACACACATTCTACAAATAATTTTAGTTGTCACGCATTTCCAACTTCATACTTTGGGGGGAATTCTGTTACATATTATCTTTGTCACCTCTGTGACCACTGAGGATATGTGTATCGATTATTACAATAAGGATCATTTTCCTTATTCCTTGAAGGTTATTGAAGAAACAAGACTTTTTATGAGAGGTGGAATCATCTTTTCCTTATTGAAAAACCCTATCAAGAGGGATCGTCGCACCATGCCTAGTGTTAAGGGTGTGGTTATTCCAAATCATCGCATGTGTCACCACAGTGGACTTCAACAAAGTCACAGGTTTCTCATGTTGATGGTGTGACGATGCTCAAATAAAGGGAAAATAAGAGTTTTTTGAAGATTCTATAATGGAATCTTCGAAAGGATGAGGTGGCCTCCGATCGGTTTGGATCTCACTCGCTTCTCTGATCTAGTTGGATCATCCAAATCCCTTCATCCATCCCTCTTCTCTCTATATAAGGAGGGATCTCTCATGGGAAGACTTAGGTTGGATTATGTATGAAGAATTATGTTGAATATTGTGCTTGTGATAGCTTTGCTTTAGCTTGCCAAGTCATTTTATGTATACTCTTAATCAAAAGAACTAGAGAAAAGGTGTGTGTGTTGGAGAAAAGGGCCCTCGAAAGGGACCTTGCAACATCAAGGAAAAGGTTGTATTCTTCACTTTCATTAATATAATACAGTAATACATTTATTTCCAATAAAAGTGTCTCCATTTTTATTGCATAAATCCTTGATCTTATGCATAGGTTTCACTGGAATATATATATCATTTCTCTATCTTTGCTGGTTTGTGTTTATTAACAGGTTCAACATCCCGCAAACCTTGATATGGATAAAGGAAAACACTAGCAAGGATCAAAAAATGTTTAAACAATATGTCGTTTATCCCTCATTGAACTAGTATACATTACAATGGAAATCTAAGGAGAAGTTTGTATTCTATCATGTTTTGTTCTAATTTCTTGTTGAATTTAGGAATATTAGTTTTTGTCAGCACTTACCGATTTGTCCAGTAACATATCCTCTACAATTTTATACCCAAAGTAATAATAACATTATAGGGTCTAGACTCATACACAACATGATGCTTCCATAAACATGGTTGTCCTAAAATAACATCACAAAATTCAAGGGGGGAAATATCACATAATACCTCATCTTTGAAAGCCTTGATGTCGTAGTGAATACGACACTATTGGATGACACAAAGATTTATTCCTTGGCGAAGCCAGCTGATGGTGTATGGATGCGAGCGCAATGTCATCGACAGTTCCAGTTGCTTGACGACCTCTGTTGAGATCATGTTTTTCTGAATGCCGCTATTGACAATGAAAGAGATCAAGTTATTTTGAATGCCCTCTTAACCCACATATTTGAGTGAAAGAGGTGTTCCCCTTCCTCTGGTTATTCTGGTTTTCTTGGTTGGACTTTGGTCATAACGACAGTGGAACTGGGTTCAACATCGATAATACTCTTCCCTCCTTTTGGATTTGATTCAGAATTAGAATCAACCTTTGACTTGGAATCCTTTAGCTCGAACATGAGTGTCTTCTTCAATTGAAATTCTTCAGTGTTGTGCTAAGGTATTTTATGGTATTCACACCATTTTCCCGTGTCCTTTGTATTCTGATTTCCCTTCTTGTGTTGCGGCTTGGATTGGTTATCCTGAGAGAGGCCATATTTTCTCTATCGCTTGTTGTGTGGGTTGTGGCCTCATTTTTCCTTCTTTAGCTGTGAGGAGCTTTCATATCCAAACTCTCACCTCTTCTTCTTAAATTTCTTCTCGATATTGTCAACATATATATAAGTCGTACCCAATGAGTAGATGTTCAGAATATCCATTTAAGTTTGAATGTATCTATGAAAACAATGGTGGTATTTGAGAACCATATGTTTCTCAAAGTCTTTTATACCTATCTTGGTCCACAGGGTATGGAAAATATTAGTGAAATCTGGTATTGTCTGGTCCCTTCCTTGACACAGGGTGGTCGATCTAGTGTACTGGTCCTCATAGCTTCAAAAAGGGTAGTATTGTTCTTTAATGGCATCCCGGAAGGAATCCCATGTAGGGGAAACCACAAATATTATAGATTCCTCTATGGCCCTTTGCTCAGAGTAAGTGTCCCATCAGTCCTTAACATGGGGGACGACCTTGAGGAGTGAAAAAGTAATCTTTTCCCTATCGAACAAATTGTAGACCGAAAAATACCCTTCGAGCAGATTCAACCATTTACCTACAACATCTGCATATATCAGTCCTTTAAATAATGGAATACAAAAATTTACTTATACCTTCAAGGGGTTTGCATGGCTGCTTGATGAAGATTCTTCTCATGTGGGTAGTTGTCGAAGGATCTATGCAATTTTTTCCATCATTTCATCCCTTTGTCATGAAAAGGATTCCTCGATAAACATTTTAAAAGGATATCCTACTCCATCATATTTATTTTCATCTCCCATGGGTTGTTATTAAGCTTGGTGCAGTCTATCTTGCAATGGATCGATTGGTTCGAGTCCCAAATTCGTGTACCCACATCTTGTCGGGGACATGCAAGGAGAAAAATAAATGAAGAGAAGATTGCTCTGATACTACTTCTCTAGATTTGGGAGTGAAACGAACTGATTAACAAACTGAATACAATAAACACATAGATATGAAGAACAACACAAATATCCAGTGAACAATATCTTCTATTGAATAAACGAAATTGGTTGAAACTGTAAAACTGCAAAACTGAAACACTTGCTCGAATTGTGTTAGCTATCTTTGAGAAGAGATGTGACTGCTATGTGCATCTATCTAATAAGAATGATCAGAATGAGGTTCTAGAGGCATTTTTAACATTACTCATGAATTCCAAAACCCTAGACATCCAAAAACCTAACCCTGGGAGATGAAACGCCAAACATTATTTGGGCCCCTTTGGATAAGTTGGTACCTCAAATTCCCAGTGTTATCACCCCATAATTTATGGGAATCATCTTATGACTTGGATATTATCTGCATCTGGTGATTTGGTTCACAAATGATATTGCATTCTTCAAATAATTTGTGTAAAAGAAAACAAAAAGAAAAAGAGAAAGAGAAAGAGAAAAGAGGGCAGAAAAGAATTGGAGCAAAGGCCCCATGCAATAATAACAATTTGGTCATACCTTTCAAGCATGACCAAGTTCTTTTAAATTTTCAATGCTGATAGGTTAGTGAATGCATCTGATCAGACTGTCTAATCCTGATCAGGTAGCCCCTAGGTTAGAATTAGTGAATGCATCTGATCAGACTGTCTAATCCTGATCAGATGGCCCCTAGGCTAGAATTAGTGAATGCATCTGATCAGACCATCTAATCCTGGTCAGGTAGCCCCTAGAAAGAATAAAATCTTGACCCAACTGTTTAATCTGGGTTGATTGCCTTGTGACAGTAGGTTAGGACGTAGGTTAATTG
>SNQJ01S0032453.1:43741-57592 GCA_010110895.2 Picea sitchensis | reverse complement strand
TGATATATGTGGACCAATGAGAACAAAAGTATTGAATGGTGAACAACACTTTATGCTACTTATTGATGATTACACAAGAATTCCTGAGGTTTGTTTTCTCAAGAAAAATTCAGAGGCATTCGAATGTTTCAGGATATTCAAAGAGATGGTTGAAAATCAAGTGCTTGAGATCAAATAAAGGAGGCGAGTTCATGTATTTTTGAAGAACATGGAATAAAAAGATAATTCTCAACAGCTAGGACACCTCAAAAAAAATGGAGTTGTTGAAAGGAAGAACATAATTGTACAAGAAATGTCCAAAACCATGTTGAAAGATTCCAAGTTGGGCAATATCTTTTGGGTACAAGCAGTACATACAATTGTTCATATCTTGAACAAAGGAATTCTTAAAAGTAACAATGACAAGACTCTGTATGAACGATGGAAGGGAAGACCGACAAATGTCAAGCATTTTAGAGTGTTTGGAAGCAAATGTTACATAAAAATATATGATAATAAGATTGGAAAATTGACTCTCGGGTTGATGAAGCATACTGGTTGGATACTCAAGAAAAAGCAAGGCATACAAATTATAGAACCTATGACTCAATAAAATAGTGAAAAGCATCAATGTAAATATTGATGAAACAAATGTGTTGAAGGCCAAGGAAGAAAGAAAAAATTCAAAAAAGCAGGAAGCAGAAGAAGAACTAAAAGAAGAAGTAGTAGAAGAAGAAGAAGCACCAAAAGAGAAGAAACCAGAAGTAGAGAAAGAAGAAACAAAAGACAATCATCCAGATCTCCAGACATCTTCTAAGACACCCAAACATTGGTGTCAGAAGAATCATCCACTGGAACAAATTATTGGGGATAAAAATATAGGAGTAGAAACTCGAAGAAGCAAACAAGCACTAGAACAAGACATATAACATTATTATTCATAGTTGAACCAAGCAGCTTTGAGGAATCCAACAATGATGAACATTGGATCAAGGCCATGAAAGAAGAATTGAATCAAATAGAGAAGAATGAGACATGGGAATTGGTTCCAAGACCTAAGGACAAAAACGTAATTGGTACTGTTATCTCCTCAAATAACACAGTCAAATTTGTTTATTTTAGGTGATAGGAAGTCATTGAAAAATACATTTCTAAATTTTTTAAGGTTCATTTTTTAGAGCCTTAGGATTGTAATAAAGTTTGAAATTTTTTTTATTTGTTTTTCCCTTCAAAAAAGTCAAAACTCAGGTTTCGGTAGCTAAGCGCCTTTCCAAAAGGGCTTCTAAGCCACCGAAAGTGCAGAAATTCTGCATTTTTACTAGGTTGAGTCATCATTTTCAAACGATGATTTTGAGCAACTGGAATATCATTTTGAGAAACGGTCAGAGATTTTTTTTAATAACATATCAAATACCAATAACCTCTCTCAATTTTCCTACAGGTGTCATATATTGGGAGAATCGAATTCATCTATGAGCCCTAATTTTCGGATCTCAGAATTTACCTGTTTGACACATGTTTTTGAAATGAATATCACGGGAAAATAAAAATGAATCTCAAATAAATGAGAGAGGTTTTTCCTCAAAACAAACCTATCTACAAAAACCTCTCTCATTTTTCCAAAATATATTTTTATTTGAGAGATATGGGTGAATATTTTAGAGGAATATTTCCAGAATTTTCGGTGGCTTAGGCGAACATTTCAACTGTTCATTAGCCATTGAAAGCACAAACATGGTAGATAGGTTGTATTTTTGCCCAGATCTAACTTTTTCTTAGCCAAACATCTCAATAATGTTTTATTAAGATGCATGATAATTAAATACATCAGATTTAAGGCTTTGTCTTGATGTATGAGGTGTTTTAGATGGTGGCAAAATGGAAATAACCACCTACTTTCTGGGCACAGAAAACAGTTTTTGGCTAAAAATAGCAAATTCGACCCATCTGGTTTTCTATGGATATTCAACAGCCTTGGAAGGTTTTCTACACTTGGCAAATATTTTGAATGAGATAAATATCATAAAAGATAAGGAGTTGACCTAGTTTTTAGGATCTCTTCCTATTCTTTTGTGAAAGTTTTTTACTGTCTATTTTAAGTAAATCTGATCCTACTTTTCAGGATCTAGATTTCTCATGTAAAGGCTATAAATCCATAGACTATTGATGTAACAAAGGGGGGGGGGGAATTCAGTCCTTGAGGCTGAAGGTTCGATTTTGAGTTCTATAATCCAGTGTTATTGTGAAAAAGACACTTTCTTTAATATATTAAGCCTGCAAGCTTCTTTCATTGTTATTGTCAGACTTTCTTCTATCTTTTTCTATGCATATGAGTTGAAAGTATTCCTTTGTCTATGTTTAATGGTCCCATGGTAACTGTCATCTTACCTATGATTGTTAAGCAAGAATCATAAGAATCCTTTGCTAGTTTATTGACCCGTCATATATATTTCCTATGTATGTTCTGGTTAATTGATTGGTTTTCTTATCCATTTGATTTACAAACCTATCTGATAATAGCTTGAAGGCCTTGTATTGCATGAATATAGCTAGACTGTCTTGAAGATACAATCCAGTGATTTAAGATATTCATCTTGATCCAAACCCACACCCATTATTGAGAAAATAGTTACAAAAAGGTTAAGTCACCAGGCATCTCTGAGATACAGCCTAGGAGAGTTTCCTGGAGTGATAACAGGTACAAAATGGGTGTTCAAAAACAAACTAAACAAAGATGGAAAAGTAACTAGAAACAAATCAAGGTTAATATGCAAGGGATATGCTCAAGTTGAAGGAAAATATTTTGAAGAAAATTTTGCCCATGTTTCTAGAACGGAAGCTATCAGAATAATCTTGGCCTATGCTTGTTCCAAAAGGATCACAGTCTATCAGATGGACGTAAAATCAACATTTCTAAATGGAGAATTAGAATAAGAAGTCTACAACAAACAACAAGAAGGGTTCCTACTGTCATAAAAGGAAGATTATGTTTGTAGATTGAAGAAATATCTTTATGGACTCAAGAAAGCCCCTAGAGCTTGGTATTCAAGACTGGACAAGTACTTACAACAACAAGGATTCAGAAAAGGAAATACAGATAACAATTTCTACATAAAAGTGGATCAGGACATCATACTTATCATTGAAGTATACGTGTATGAAATCATCTTTGTAAGTGATGATGACAGGTTGAGTCGAAATTTTTCCAAGGATATGTAGAGTGACTTCGAAATGTCCTTACTTGGTGACTTAAATTTCTTCTTGGGACTACAAATATCTCAACTAGATGAAGGCATTTTCATTTCCCAAACCATGTACATCAAAGAAATGTTGAAGAAGTTCAGAATAGAAGATTGAAAACCTGTAAGTACTCCTATGGTGACTGGTTGAAAGTTGAGAAAAGATGATGAATATAAAGAAGAATATCATAGACTCTATAGATCGATGATTGGCATATTACTCTATGTAACAACCTCAATACCATATGTGATGCAAGAAGTTGGACAGATTGTAAGATTTCAAGCAACACCGAAAGAAATCCATGTTATGGAAGTAAATAGGATCTTCAAATATCTCAAAGGAATAACAAAGTTTGGACTATGGTATCTGAAAGGGAATGAGTTGACTATGGTCGCCTACACAAATGCGAATTGGGAAGGAAACATTGATGATAGAAGAATTACCAGTGGAGCATCCTTCTACTTGGGTGATTGTCTGGTGTCATGGTTGAGTAAGAAGTAGTCTTTATTATCCTTGTCCATAGCAGAAGCATAATATATTGTAGCAGTAGCATGATGTGCTCAGGTCCTCTAGATGAAGAAAACCTTGCAAGACATACAAGTAAAATATGACAATCCCATATCCATCTTCTGTGACACTACCAGTGCTATAAGTATCTCCAAGAATTCAGTGATGCATTCAAAGACCAAACATATTCTATCAAGTTCTACTTTCTATGGGAACAAGTCACAGAAAATAATATCAAGTCTAAGTACATTGGGACAAAAGAAAAGATTGCAGATATCTTCACAAAACCTCTCCCAAGGGAAATCTTTGAGTATCCTCGATAGAAATTCGGAGTATTTCCTACCCCACATTGATCTACACAACATCTTGCAAAGAAGACGGGGAGAGATAAATCGTCAAGGGGAGTTACTCTTTGCCATTGATGTCAAAGGGGGAGAGAAATATCAGAAGCATGAAGATAGGGGGAGAAATGCTCATAGGGGGAGTATGAGTGTTTTCATCAATGCCAAAAGGGGAGATTGTTGGAAACCTGGTTATCATTGATGTCAACCCTAGAATAATCCTTGAAGTGGGTCCAAAATCCCCTAGAAGTGATGGGTTTATTTGAAGGAGTCTTTAAAGTGATCCCCTTATGGCGTAGCTCTAAGAATGGCCCCCATGGGAAGATTCTTTGAAGAAGCCTACAATAAGCCTTAGGAGTTAAGAAAAGAAGTTACAATGTATGGTTAAGAAGCCCCAAAGGGGTGGTCATGAAGCCCGACGTTGATTGAAGAAAAAGAGTATGAAGGACATCACAAATGCATGCAAATCCTCCATGGATTGAAAGTCCTCATCAAGTCATTTCAAATGGTAGGTGGCATGCCACGTGGTTCCTCACGGTTGAGAAGACATGCTCTCTTAAATATGATCATGTAACGGTTAATAAGTTATAAGTCGGACCCAAAATCAAGTAAAGGAGAAAAACGGTTACAAACAAGAAGTTATAGATCGGACCTAAAGACAAGTAAAGGAGGTACTTGGAAGGATATAAATACACATCAAGAACCTCTCATTTGATCATCAAGAAAAACTTGTGATCTCTTAGCGCAAGTGAAGTAGCAGAGTCGTGCGAAGGAGGAAGTTTTCATAGTTGTAGATGTGATAAGGGTTTTCGGGAAACCCTATCTGAGGTGACCCCTGCAGGTCAAGTAGAAGGTGTCCCACAAGCCCTCCAATGTTGGCCAATACTCATCATGCGAGGCCCCACTTATTGTTCAGTCCAGTCCCGCGAGGTTGAGGAATGGTTTGAGGAAGATATTATTTTCTTGATGTTGAAGTTGAAGAAGGTTCGATGGTCTGAGGTCTCATGCATTAGGATATCTACATGATGGAAGGCATGTTTTTCTATATGTATTGAGGCTTGTATATTGGAGGTTTTGGCATATGCTTTGAGGCATATCTTGGAGGTTTTAGCATATGCTTTGAGGCATATCTTGGAGGTTTTGGTATATTCTTTGAGGCATATATTGGATCTTTGGCACATGCTTGAGGTATATCTTGAAGGTTTTTGGCACATGGTTTGATGCATATCTTGGTAATTCTTGGTACTTGATTTGGGGTATATTCTTGGAGATCTTGGCACAAGTCTTATGTGGTTATTGTGGTTGAACCAACTTTGATGATGATGATATATCAGTATTAGTGACAATAACTGTGACAAGTTTATTCTCTTATTTATATTCAAGGGTGGAAGGAAGGGGCAAGGAAAGGGGGTTGGAGCCTCCTTTCATTTGAAGCTGAAAATTTTAGAAAGTTATGGCTTCCTTCAGGTTGGAGCCTGTAAATCAAGGGGTTGGTGCCTCCTTCCAGCTGGTGTTGGAAAATTTTAGAAGTTGGTGCTTCTGGTGGATGTGATCTTCTTATGCATTAAAAATTGTTCCGTGGTTTTCTCCCATTCGGTTTTCCACGTAAAATTCTTGTGTATTGTGTTTATGCGCTTGTATGCTTATGATTTCTTGAATGCAATCATAAGTGATAAATTGTTGATAACTTAATGTTTACATATTGTGGTTAAAAATGGTAAAAAGTGCATAATATTGATTCACCCCCCTCTCGGTATTATTGAATATTCCAACACAAGGAAGAAGACTACTCCATACACACATCAACATAATGGAGTTGCAGAAAGGATGAATAGGATGTTGATGGAAAATTAAAGGAGCATGCTCAGTGGTTCTAGGTTAGGACATGAATTATGGGTAGAGGCGGTGGGTATTGTGTGTTACCTGGTTAATCAATCACCCTCATCAACGTTGGATGACAAAAATCCACGCAAGGTATGGATTGGTAAGAAACTCTCTCTTGAACATATCAAAGTGTTTGGTTGGGATTCTTATGTACATGTTCCAAAGGAAAATATGAGTAAGTTGGATAATAAAGTTGAAAAGTGTATCTTTGTTGGTTATAAAGATGGTATAAAAGTTTATAAAATTTGGAACCCAGAAACTAAAAAGGTTGTATATAGTCGGGATGTTTTTTTTTAGAGAGGTTAAATATTTTCCCAAATAGAAAATCCTACCAAGGAAAGAAGAACCTGAGAAAATAGAGTTTGAGCTGGATGATGCAAAATCTGACTCGACGAAAGAAGTTAAAACAAAAGAATAAGAATCTCATACTCCAATATTGAAGAGATCGGTGAGGAAAATAAAGCAACCAAAAAGGCATAGTCCACATGATTTTCATGCTAATTTTTCTTTATCTATTACCGACGATGATCCCAAAACTGTTAAGGAAGTAGTGAAATTAGAGTATAGTAAACTCTAGAAGAAGGCCATGGTTGAAGAGATGGATGTCTTGGATAAGAATTGGGCTTGGGATCTAGCTGAGTTTCCAACTGGAAGAAATCCCATTGGAGGAAAATGGGTGTTTAAGAAGAAGTTGAATGTAGAAGGAAAAGTGGAGAAATACAAAGCTCGGTTAATAGCAAAAGGTTATTCCTGGGTAGAAGGAATTAACTTTGGTGAAATTTTTTCTCATGTTTCCAAGTTAACTTCTATTAGATTTATTTTATCTGTTGTTGTTGCTTTTGATTTTGAAGCATAACAAATGGATGTGAAGACAACATTCCTACATGGGGATCTGGAAGAAGAAACCTACATGAAGCATCCATAAGGATTTTTAGTGAAGGGAAAGATAGAGTTGGTCAGTAACCTAAAAAGGTCACTATATGGTATGGAGCAATCACCTAGGATGTGGTACCAACATTTTTGACACATGCATACTTGGATTGGGATTTGTGAGAAGAAGGGTTGATCACTGTGTATATTCTAAGCAGGTTGGTAATCAGTTCATTTATGTAGTGTTGTATGTCAATGACATGTTGCTGGTAGGAAACAACATGGATTTTATCAAGGAGGTGAAATCACAACTATCCTCCAAATTTAACATGAAGGATCTAGAGGCTACTAACTTCATTCTGGGAATGGAGATTAAAAGATATCGAGAAAACAAGAAACTCTAGTTGAATCATAGAAAATATGTTGAGAGGGTATTGTAGAGGTTTAATATATATGTGAGTAAATAGATCAAGGTTCATATTCCTATAGGTGTAAATTTATCTGCAAATCATCGTCCCAAGACACAAGAAGAGGAAGAGGACATGTCCCATGTTCCATATGCTAGTGTGGTTGGCATCTTGATGTATGCAATGGTCTATACTAGACCAGATATTGCACATGCAGTGGGAGTTTCGAGCAGGTATATGTCAAAACTAGGGAAGGAGCATTGGACAAAAGTAAAGAGGGTTTTCAAGTATTTGCATGGCACTACTAGTTATGGATTGTACTACCAAGGAAGACTAGGATTGGACAGAGTGTTAAACATACACCGGTTTGTTGATGCAGACTGGGCTAGATATGTGGATCGCAAAAGATCTATAAGTGGACATGCATTAAACCTATTTGAAGGAGCAATCAATTGGATGATGAAAATATGTGATGTAGTGGCACTCTCAACTACATAATTTGACTTCATGGTAGCCACTCATGCAAGCAAGGAAGTAGTATGGTTACAGAGATTGTGTTTAGGTATTGTGTTGATACAACAAGCAATAAGATTAAATTTTGATAGTCAAAGTGAAATCTTCCTGGCAAAGAAACCAACTTATCATTCAAAGACAAAGCATGTTGATGTTCAGTATCACTTTGTGAGAGACATGGTTGAAGACAAGAATGTGTTGTTGGAGAAGGTTGACACTTTGAATAATGTTGCAGATTCATTGACAAAGTCTATGAGGACCAAAAATTTCTCTTGGTGTAGAGAAACAATGGGCATTGATGCCTTGGATTGTTGACTATGTAATCATGTGACCCCGTGTATGCAAAAAAAATAACAAGTGGGAGAATGTTGGGCATGTTTTATATTCTTTGCATGTGTTTGGGGGAGGGGGGGGTGTCAGATTTGACAATCCTCCCCCCAATAGTGGTTTATGTGTGCATAGGGCGCTTCCCGAGGGGCATCTCAGGGGGGACAAGATTCCCCCCTCAGATAGACAAAACCTTCAATGATGAGCTATAACTGGAGCCAATAGGGTTCGGGCAACGCCCCAAACTTGTTGTGGGAAGCTTTCACTATTTTTAGCGATTATCAATATTTTAAAAAGTTTTATAATTTAATCTCGGATTGAGGGAATAGGGTTTTGGTATCTTCGGAATACCTAAAATATTGTATGTATTGTATTATGAATGGTGAAATTACTACAATGAAGAGTTGAAAGGTGCGGCACCAAGGAAGGTTAGTTTTCTCACGGTTAAGGGTTTCCAACATAAATCTTTGTGTACTATGTGTATTGGCCATTGCTTAATTTATGTTTTTCTTAAGAATTTGTATTCATTGCTTTACTTCACTGTTTTAAAACTTACAATTTAGTGATAATGCCATCAACCAACTCTTTGCAAGGGTATCTAATGAAGGAACCTACTCTCATTCCCTTAGCATCCATAACAAGGTTAATATCTCTAGCTAAAATTTTGTTTTTGGGGTTCATTGTTGATGATGAATTTTGAATAAAGATCCAATGACTATCTATTTTGGCTAATTGTTTAGGAAATAAAAAATAGTGATCTCTCATCATTAGAGATATTTGTCGATTCTACGGATATTGAATGTTGGATTTGAAGAATTCTTTCGACTCTAATCATTTGAACATCCCAAAGAGAGGCAAGGTCTCTTAGGAATCCTCGAGGGGGGACACTACTAAATAGGGACTTGTTCCATATTTTGTTTTAAATTTTTTCCAAGGAGGTGTCATCTACTTTGGCTTCTTGGAGTATGAACTAACATGGTTTTTCTTATCTTATTATGGATTTTAGGTATTCTTGCTTGTTTTTACCATAAATACCTCTACAAATCCATGACAACACTTTCACAATTTCCCCTAAAAAAATACCCTGAGAAGGAGTGGGGATCTATAAAGGGGTTCTAACAAATGTATTATGTATTGAGGGAAGTTGTCTTGTATGGTTGGGGAGTTCAGGTTTTCCTAGATTTATTCCCCTCTTCCTTTCTCAATTCTAACCCCATTGTTTCCTAGTTTTCTATATATTATAATCTATTGTTGCCAATGGGATAGGTAATGACCTATCTATTCTCGTTATGGGGAAGATGTGGCAGTGTTCTTCTTCTTATTGCAAGTACTTTTTGCATTAATTGTTCTTCTAGGACTTGGTAGGGGTCATTGCTAGTGGCGTTTTTCTTGCAATCCAATGTGAATGGATATATTCAAGGAATTTAAAGCATTTGAATGGAAAATGTTCATAATCTAATAGTTGAATATGATTCCATCTTTCCATATCAAGGAGGATAGCTTAGGGAAACTCTTGATCCAAATCAATCTCCACATATATTATTGGACATGTAATTTGTTTCTTTTGGTTGATCTCGATAAACAAATCTTCCTAGGATGATTTCAATATATTTTATGGTGGGATCACCCCAAAAATCTATGAGAGATGAGGAAATTTCACCCAGACTAGAACTGGTTTTGGGTTATCTTCCTCTAGATTGAAGTATGGCATTAATTTGTTTAGGTACAACCCTCTCAAACCCATAAAGGAGGGCATGCTTTTGAAGATAAGATCTATATGTTATTTGTTTTAGAATATAAAAGAAAAATAACCACTAGCATTGAGAAATACAAATAGGTTTGTATTAATCAATGATATCCACTTTGCATTTAACAAGGATTACATAGCTTCAGGGGATGGTAAGAGCCCCATGAATTTTCCAATGAGTGCTCACCCTAAAAACACGACAGTGTTTCATTAAGGGCTAAAGTAGAGACCTTTAGAGTTGGAATTTGGTCAACTTGACAAACATTTTTTCCTCTTTAGAGTTGGAATTTGGTCAACTTGACAAACATTTTTTCCTTCGAGGACTTGGATGGCTTCATTTTTATTGTCCGTCCCCTATTGAAGGGGAGGAGGAACAACTTTTATTTTTTTTTAGAGAGGGGGAGTTGGGGATAGAAGCGACATCTACTCCCATGACTGCTAAAATCCATGGAGCTAACTCTAAGGAAGGCCCTCAAAAATAATCTAAAACCTTAGTAAAGTGATTTTTAATTTTTAATTTTCCTACCTTTCTCTAAACATTCTTTACTATTATTATCATTATTAATTATTTATTTTCATCTTTCCATGGGAATACATGATGTCATGTTATTAAAGAATAACATCGCTATCACAAAGATAGCTTCGAGGCTATAGTGATAGGGGGGCCATGGAGGAATATGTGAGGACCACAGCGGGCTTTTAGTCACACAATGTTGTTGCTAACCTTTTGACTTGTTTTCTCTTCAACGTCTTTGAGAGGAGAAAAAGTTGTCATCGATTTTTCCACCGACAATTTCACATCAATTGCAACTGTCTACGTCCATCTTTAAAAAAACATGTCCCAAATCATTGCACTTTATAAATAAGAGGGAATGGAAAATCCAAGTAATTGTGATGGTGGATTTAAAGGAGAAAGAAGAGACATGGATGTCAAATGTGATCAGATTTATTTCATGCTTAGGAACTCATTATAGGTGCTTAGGAACCCATTATACGGCAGGGTATGGATTGGTTCTAATTATTAAAAAGGGTAGACATGGATGTCAAATGTGAGATTAAATTTATTTCATGCTAAGGAACCCTAATCATTATAGGGTAGGGTATTGATTGGTAGTAATTATTAAGTTGAAAGCGTTATATATATAGAACATGTAATCATTGCATTTCACTAAGTGAGTGAGTAAGAGGGAATGGAAAATTCAAGTAATAATGAGAAAGAATAGACATGGATGTCAAATGTGAAATTTAGGTAATTATTATAATTTAGGTAATTATTATAAAGTAGTGTATTTATTGGTTGTAATTATTAATTATTTAATTTTAACGATGTATGATTTGTGGGACAATGGACCCCATGCAGAAATTTAACCATTAAAATCTAATAAAAGTTTATTTTTTCTGATTTAAAACTTATGACCATCCGTGAAAAGAAACATATGTTTTTAATCACTAAACCTTCTCTATATGTGTGGTGATTATTATATGGCGGCTTTAATATTAATAAGTTTTTAATTATTTATCATTTTAAATTGTTTGTATTTTTAATTTTTGAATTATTTTATTTAATGTGCTATGTTAATTTTAAAAATAAAATTTTAGTTAATTAAATTAAGTTAATATTTAATATAAATTTAAATAGTAACACATTAAAATAAGTGAAATAAAAATTTTTTATAATTAAATAAAATTATTTTTAAATAAATTAAAATTTATAAAAGGAAAGGATTTTTTAATCCTCTTAAATCACCATTAAGAATTGATAAATGAAAAAACTAAACTTACTTAAAATTATATATGATTATTGAATTTTGATATAAATTTAAATAATGATACATTAAAATAATTAATTAAAAGGTTTAAATTAATTAATTAAATAAAATTATTTTTAAATATATTATAATTAATAAAAAATAAGATTTTTTTAATAATCTTAACATCATAATTAAGAATAATCCCCGAGGTGTAGGATAGTCAGTAATGGAGGAGTCGTTAAGTCACTCTGTGATGTTAAAGTCAATGGTTCAAAACTGTGGAGACAAAAAATCCAACCATGTTAAAGGTTGATGCAGCCTAGGCTGAGTGCGATCCCCGAGTGATTTTGACTACTTAGATGCCCCCGAAGTCACGGCTTAGCCACAAAAGCTAGTCCCACATGTCATGGACAAACTAACAAACAAAAAAAAAACATCACAATTAAGAATTGATAAATGACTTATTTGAACTTTTATATGGTTGCAGATAAGACTTTGTTGATAACTAGTATTTAATATGAACAAAGATGTTTTTAGATATATTTATGTTCAAATATGAGATGCAAATACAATTTTAGTTGGACTTCACTTTGTTCTTATATTAATATTGATATTATGATCAACACTAATATCAATTTATTTACCATTGGCATTATTTATCTATACTATGATCAACACTAATATCAATTTCTCAAGTTGCATTTGAAGCCTTGAAGGAGAAATTGTCAATTGCACCAGTCTTATAGGGCCCAAATTGGTCCCTACCTTTCCATATCTTTGCATATGCTTCAGATATGGCTATTGGGGTTGTATTGGGGAAGAAAGAGGAAAAACAACCTTATGTCATCTACTACATCAGTGAGAAACTCAACCTTGTTGAACAAAATTATACTATAACTGAGAAAGAGTTTTGTGTTGTTGTACGTGCCATTAATAAATTTCATCATTGAATTATTGATTACTCTGTATTTGTGCATATTGACCACTCCACCATATGTTATCTAATAAAAAAGCTCGTCGCTAATGGCAAAGTGACGAGGTGGTTTCTTTTATTGCAAGAGTTAGACATTACAATCATTGATAAGCTAGGGAAGGAAAATGTAGTTGCCGATTTCCTCTCTAGGCTTACCAATAAAGGAGAATCAATTCTTGTAGAAGATACTTTCCCAGATGAACATTTATTCACTTTTTCTACTAACACACCTTGGTTTTCAAACATTGCTAACTATCTAGCTGCATGAAGACTTCCACAACATTTGTCACTAAGAGAATGCCAAAGGGTAAGCTAATAGAGTGCTAAGTACTTGTGGATCAAAGGATACCTCTTTCACACTAGGATGGATCATATTATTTGGCAATGTGTTCAATGGGACAAGATCTATGATATTCTAAAATCCTACCACGGTGAACCTTGTGGAGGACACGTTGTTGACAAAAGAATTGCAAATAAAGTACTACATATAGGTTATTATTGGCCTACCATCTTTCAGGATGCCAATAAGTACGTTAGGAGTTGTGAAAAATGTCATAGGATGGGTCTAACAATTCAATCTGATGAGATGTCACTCCAACCTTAGAGTTTGGTGGAGCCATTTGAAAAATGAGCCCTTGACTTTGTAGGGCCAATCAACCTGCCATCACGACAAAAGGTGTGCATTCTGGTATGCACCGATTATGTGACCAAATGGGTTGAGGATAAATACCTACCAAAGGCCACTGAGGAAGCAATGTATAAATTCTTATATGACAAATTTTTTGTTCTCTTCAGAGTCCCCTAAGAAATTGTTACCGACCAAGGGGACCAATTCACCTCTTCGCTTATCCGGTCCATTACTAAGCAATTAAAGCTCAAGCACCAAATGTCTACTCCATACCACCCTTAGTAAAATGGACAAGTGGAGGTCACCAACAAAGTACTGGAAGCCATTTTATTAAGACGGTTCAACAACATCATAAATACTAGGCTAACATGATTCTAGAATTTCTTTGGGCCTACAGAACCACCTCGAGGAACACTACAAGGTTCACCCCCTATGAGCTTGTGTATATAAAACATGGGGTTCTTCATATATAATTTGAGATCAAGACATTAAGAACCACATTACAAGTGGGCTTGAATCTCTCAGAGTCCAACAACATTGGCTCTGTTAATGTTTAAGCCATTATTATAGTTCTTTGCATTTCAATAGATAACAATAGCATAACACAAGATCACTGAGAAATACACAATCACAAGAGACACAACATTTATCCTGGGAAACCCTCTAGGGGAAGAAAACCCAACA
>SNQJ01S0032453.1:20209-31338 GCA_010110895.2 Picea sitchensis | reverse complement strand
GGGAAAAAGAGCCCCACACTCATTCACCCCCCCCTCTAAGTGTGGTAGGTGTGTCCAACATATCTCTCTATGGACTTGTTGGTAGGATTTCCTATCGCTCTCTATGTAAGTGTTCACTTTCGGATTGGATTTCAGATTCCTGGTTGCCTTTACTGGGGTATGTTCCGGAGTTCATATCTCTTTCTCATGGTTGGTTCGATCTACTATTTAACTCACCAAAGGATTCTCAGTGTATTCTAGATACTCTATGGACTATTAGTGGATGTAGTCTAATGCTTAAGAGATGGTGGATTAACTTTGATCCAGTCACATATTATTTTAGACTGTGACACCTGTGGGTTTTACTTCCTAGCCTTCCACTACAGTATTGTATGGATAAAGCTCTTGCAGCCATAGGCAATGAGCTCGGGCATTTTATTTGTTTGTATGACAGTCTTTTAAAGGGTTCTGATAGAAAAAATGGCCAGGATACTGGTTGAGTTGGATGTACATGCGGGGTTACCTGAGACTTTGGATATCATTTGGCGAGGCCGCACAGTGACACAATGCCTTGATTATCTTGGCATTCCCTTTCGCTGCACTAACTTCCGCAGGACTAGACACCTCTAGCGTGACTGTACTTGAGAACCGGAAGAGGAAGAATCAAAAGCTTCTTACCTCCACAAGCTCTTGCGGGAGGACTCACCAGGAGTTGAATCTTACACTGCGAAGACTAAAGGATTTATGGACACGGGTGACTGGAAGTCCACACCACTAGATACTCTCATTGGTAATCTCAAGCAGCTTTGTCCTAGTTTTTATTATACCCTTACATCTTGGGAAAGGAATATTTTGGACTCTTATGTTATCCCGAGGATGGGATCCTTAAAACCGACCATATCTGTTTCTCTGAAGACCTCACTTATTCCTCCTTTACCCACTATAGAGCAAGATTCCCCTCGGACTTTTCCTACCCTCAGCTCCCGACACTTTCTAGAGACGAAAGGGCTCACACTGGTCCTTTGGCTCCTAGTGGGGTTGTCTTACCTACTTGTCCTTTTCATTTGACTATTCTTGATCATATAACTGATGCACATATTCCTACTGCTGACTCTGAGCTTGTTAGGACTGATCCTGCGGTTTCAAACTCTGTGGCTTTTGGACAGTCTACCCTCGAGAACCTACTTAATATTTTGGCACCTGCTACAGTTGAGACGCTGCATTCGGTTATGATTCCTACATTTCAAGGAAGGTCACCGATCATCCACGAGAGCTCGGACTTACCTTTATCTTCGCCCTGTGTTAATATTGGTGACACTACTGGGAAAGACTTCTCTTGGTCTCGTGGCTTGGGACTTGAAACTTCAGGTTAATCTTCTCAATGTTTATGGTCCTTGTTCTGATAGGCTTGCATTTTGGACAAAAGTTTAAAAAATTGGCCTTCTGTATAAACCAAATCTTATTGTTGCGGGAGATTTTAATTTTACTTTATCAGCTAATGAGATATGGGGGGACATTGCTTTACCTGATCTGACAACCTTACAGTTAAAATAAATCTTCCTACACAACAACCTGGTGGATTTATCGCTGACTGTTGTGGTTCCTACTTGGAGGAATGGTAGAACTGGTTTGGAATGTATCTCTAAGTGACTGGATCGTTCTTTCATTTATGAACATCTTCTCAACTTTCATAAAGATATAGATCCTGGGTTGAATATCCTTTCTTATCGAACCATGCTTCTATCTTTCTGCAGTTGGATTCTTTCTCTCATCGCTCTACTTATCCTTTTAAATTCAATCCAATGTGGTTACATGACCCGTATTTTGAGTGACTTGTCACTAAGGTTTGGATTGACCAGTCCTTTCTACAAGAAGTTGACATGCAAAGACGTCTTGCGTGGACGCTGAAACACTTAAAATTGAAAGTTAAAATTTGAGCTCATCTACAGATTATCAAGAATACACATAGAATCGCATAGTTGGAAGATAATATTCAGTCACTGATCCAGGAACATTCTGTGGGAACTAGACCAACTGAATATGAACAACAATTAAAGGCTCTTGAGGAGGAGCGAAACAGGCTCTTGCTGGCTGAGGAAGCTCATTGGTGCCAAATGAGTAGAGTTATTTGGATCAAGTGTGGAGAAGGAAATAGAAAGTTTTTCCATCAATTTCCCAGCTTTAGGAGGAACCATAAACATATTTTGGAATTAAAGACGGACACAACATACATTATTACAGGACAGGACAAGCTAATTCCAGCGGGCTATCATTTCTTCAAAAATTCTTATAGTGATCAAGGACTTGCAAACATTACAGACCAAGGTACCATCACTGGACTCTTTCCTAGACTCATTAGTGAGAGGGAGGCATAACTAATTACTGCAGCATGTACTAAAGAGGATATTTGGAAAGTTCTAAATACTTTCAAAAGGGATAAGAGCCTCGGACCCAATGGTTGGACTGTTGAGTTTTACCTAAAATTATTTGAACTTGTTGGAGATGATCTGTGGGAACTGGTGGAAGATACTAGGATCATAGGTGTGGTCAATCGAGATTTAAACTCTACTTTCTTGACCCTTATTCCTAAGACGAATATTTCGTTTTCCTTTAGTGACACAGGCCTATTGCTCTGTGCAATCTTTGCTATAAGGTTGTCACCAAAATACTGGCCAATATGATTAAACCTTACTTGTCTTGCATTATCTCGGGTGAACAATTGGGCTTCATTAAAGGTCAACAAATATTGGATGCTATTGGAACTGCACATGAAGTCTTACACAACATTCAACAAAAAAGCTCGAGGCACTGATTTTAAAATTAGATCTCAAAAAATATTTTGATTGTATTAATTGGGACTTCCTTCGATTAATACTTCTACATATGGTTTTGGTCATCATTTCACGAGATGGATCATGGGTTGTGTTTCTAGTGCAACCATAGTTGTACTGGTGATTGGGGAAGCAACTCCTTTCTTCCAAAATGAGAGAGGTATGAGGCAGGGTTGCCCGCTCTCTCCTCTTTTATTTATCTTGTCCATGGACAGACTGAGCATTCTTCTAAAAAATAGTCAACAAGCAAGGAAACTTACAAGCATTAAGGTTTCAAGACTGGTCAAGATTTTGCATATTTTCTTTGTGGATGACATTCTTATTGCGACCAGAGTTGATTCACAAGAATGGATGGAGATTGACTCAATTATTAAATTCTTTTGTCATGCATCGGGGCTCCAGATCAATGTGACAAAGTCTACCATACACTACTCGAGGCTTACTGAGGTGGACATAGACTTGTACAAGAACATCTTCTCATACAAATTTCTTGAGATCTTGATTGGTCTGAGATATATTGGATATTTTCTCAAACCAGACTATTATAAAGTGGTTGATTGGAGTTGGATACTCATAAAATTTGAGAAAAGGATCGCGCATTGGTGCAATAGGTGGCTATCACTTGGAGGGAGATTTGTTCTTATTAAATCAGTTTTGGAGAGCTAGGCAGTATATTGGATGGCGTTGGCTCCTATCCCTGGTAGTGTTTTAAAAAGGATTCGACAACTGATATTTTCTTTTCTCTGGACGGGTGGTAGGGTAAATAAGCATATACATCTTTGTCGTTGGGATTCCATTGCAAAACCCAAATCGGTGGGTGGTTCGGGGCTAAGAAACATTTTCCTTTTTAATAAAGCATTGGCGTCCAAATCACTATGGTGTGTGTTGTCACAAGATGGGATTTGGCATCGGGTTATTATAGGTAAATATATCACACATCTTACAATCCCGAGTTGGCTCAGACATACTACTACAAGCCTAAAAAATGCTTCTCCTCTCTAGAGATCACTACTGAAATATATTCATATCATTCAACACTGGTTATGTTGGAAACCAAGATCGAGCCACGCTATTCATATTGGTCAGGATGCAATTCTGGGATTGGGGAAATCTGTTATTTTATCTTTGGGGCTCTTGAACAAATTACATGATAAACATGTTTTTTATCGCTTCCAAGCCAAGGGTCTTACAAACCACGAGACATACATTTCTAGATGGAAAAATTGCTCAGACTTGGATCTTTCGGGTGACTTGGCTATTGAATGGTAGTGTTATTGTAAGGCTCTAATAGGAGCGGGGATACATCTAGGGGAACAGGAGGATACTTTGCTCTAGATTGGAGGTGATCGATATGGCAACATAACAGTCAAAAATTTATATAATGCTTTAGCTTCTACCATTTGGATCCAGAGGTGTACATGATGGAGGAAACAATTATGGCATTGGAGTCTTCCCTTGAAAATCAAACTATTTATTTGGCTAGCTGCAGATGACAAGATATTGACCTGGGATATTCTACTTCGTCGAGGCTGGGAGGGACCTAATATTTGTTTTCTGTGTCATTTGAACTCTGAATCTATTACACATCTTTTTTTAGACTGTACATTTACAAAACAAGTTTGGCACAGACTCACATTTTCCCTTAAGCTACGGGCTATCTGGTCAGGCTCCTCACTGCAGACTAGTTTGGAGGACTAGACAAAGGAGGAGTTGTCCTATCCTCAGCTTCCGTCCTTGGTTTGTTGGTAGATTTGGTTGGTGCACAACAAGGCTATCTTTGATCATACTCCTCCTTCTATTAATATTGTATGCTACAGGACTTTGGGTGGTCTGGAGGTATCTAGATCAAGGAAGGAACCATCTCCGCGCTTTTTACAGCCTACTTACCAACAAGGATGGAACACTACATGGTTTGATGGAGCCTCACAAAACACTGGTATACTATGTGAAGCTGGTGGTTTGATCAAGTTGTCGGATTATACCAAATTTGCATGGACCTACAACTGTGGTGAGAGTACTAATACCAAAACGAAACTTCTTAGCATTTGGGCTACTCTTTTGTTGGCTTCCAGACTTAATATTATGGATGCTCAAGCACTGGGAGACTCTAAGATTATTATAGACTAGCTAAACAACAAAGGAAAGTTACAAGTCATTGCACTGGAATGTTGGAAAGATAGAATCATCGATCTCATTAAGGGCTTTACTTAGATCGACTTCACTCATATTTTCAAAGAATTAAATGAGGAGGTTGATATACTTTCCAAAAGTTCTCTTCAAAAGTAGGCGGGGATTTTGAAATATTTTCAATGGATAGACGGTCAGGTGGGGCCGCCTCAATATATATTTTTATACTAATGATCTTGAGAGACATAGTACATGACTATTTTTGGCATTTTGGTTTTTTGTATATGTGTTGATAGACTCTATATTGACTGTTAGTTGGAGACTTGATGTGGAGGATAGACATATGAGTTGTCTATCATAATTGTGGCCAAATTATCATATAGTTGGGGCTGGAGCAACGACATATTATTTTGTCAATTTTACCTCCTATATCACCAATAAACATGATTGACCTTATCTAGATTTGAACCTGTAACTTTCAAGAAAGTAACACATACTCTTAACCATTAAACTCACTCAAATTATATTTTTATTGTATAATTAATTAATCATTAATATATTATATTATATTACCTTTAAATACTTATATTAACACAAAAAAATCATAATATAACGAAATTTATAAACTATCATATTTATTCTTAACCCATGATGACATCTTTAATAGCGACACATTAATTTTCTAAGAGTGGAATGGTTGGGCAATTCGAGGTGGTCAAATGTCCTTTTCTTAATTAATGTAATTCGGTATAATAAAGTAACCGCATTAGAAATCGATTCTCGGACTTCTGAATAATTTATGAGAAAAGATAGAAGTAATGTAAGTAGGAAGCAAAATGTGAATTATTGCAATGCTTAAACATATAAAAATGGCAAAGAAAGTCACGAGAAATTCTAGAGCTTTCAATTCCATTCGAGGGCCGTTTTCATCATAACAACTGGTAAACCAATTATTAATTTTTTTTTTAATTCATAGAGGATAGAGAGTCAAAATTAGTATTTTATTTAAAAAAATTATTAATTTTTTTAATCTGGTAGATGAGAGAATCAAAATTAATAATTAAATATTTTTATGATTTTTTTATATTTAATATTAATCAAAATAAAAAAAAATATGTTTAAATCATTTACGATAGTAGTTGCATTATAAAGACTTGTCACCTTAAAGTCAATCCTTAACCTTCAAAATTGGTCTCAACGTCCAATGGAAATCACTCATCAATATGATATTATTCGATTATCATCTACCATATTACAAAGTCAATACAATATGTTTATAAATTATTGATAATTTTATTGAGTCCACCCAAGCCCATTGCCATTCCATCATACTTTCCTAATGAAACTACTTAGTCAATGTTTATGGTGTAGTGTACTCTTCAGATTATGAGTTGTATCTTTAGTCAATGTTTATGGTGTTGTGTACTATGAGTTGTATCTTTGACATTAAGAGAAGTGAGTGTATTTTATATTTTTAGTCAAAAAGATGTATGTTCACTAGTATAATGTTAAAAAATTAAAATAAAACTAAAATGATGTTTAATTTTTAATATGAAAAAAAAGAAAGAATGGACTTAAAAAAAGAATTATATAAATCCATTTTAATCTCAATTTTTTGAAGTAAATTTATGGTGATTCATTTACATTATCTGTAGGGGTAGTTTTACCCAATAATTGATTTTGTATGATGAGAGGTTTGGACATTGACTTTTTAAAATATTTTTTGATGTTTAATAAATCCAAGGTTAATAGGGGTGGCAGGAGTAAGGGTTCCTCACTAATCCTAGAGGAAAATTAGAATTGTCTTATGCTTGGTGATTGGGAACATCATCCAATAACCAGGAAAAATAGTATTCATTACTCTAGGGAATAAGGTTAGTGGTGGAAGTGCAAATTCAAACTCTAACAGTAGTGGGGGATTCTAGTACAACTATCAAGTTGATGCACAAAATTTTTAGTCTAGTTGATTATAGACTTGTATCTATCTTGGTTCGAGCTCAATATGAGGCAGATAGAACTCAAACCATCTCCTTTTATCAGGTCTTAAGGATCCTTAATCGCCAAGCTGACTCATTAGCCAACAGGGAAACAAAATTTAAAATAGGGGAGATTTGGGTTAATGGTCAATTAACCATCCACCAAAAGATTTTATGTTGTGGTACTACTCATTCATTCCTTTCCACTCAACAGGTCCTCACTCTCCATTTTGCATGAAACCTAATACGGGAAAAAGGGTTTTTCAATAGTGTAGTCGAAGTGGTTGTTCAACTGTCTTCCTAATTAGCCTAGGAAGAAAAAGAGTATATCCCGAGGAACCAACCTATTGGGAACTTTTCTTTCTGAAATGAGATTTTGAATGGGATAGAGGATCTCTTAGCTCCTTCTGGAGATATTGGGGTGTGTGATATGTGCTCTGAGAGCGGGGTAGGCTTGACCTACCTGATGCAACTTCCTTATAAAGGGGGTGCATTAGGGGGAATCTAGCTACTTGGGATGGATGGACGAAGGGGGGGGGAGTAACGAGATAGGCCCGTCCGGTAGATCTAGTTGGGTAGGCGAGAGCTCCCATATTCCTTTTATAACATCATCATGGCTATATTTAGCTAGCATATATAGTTGGTCAACCCAAGGGATCTGTACCTTAATATGCCCCTTTGAATTTAATGACAAGTACCACAAACGTATTATGCCACATGCCCCTCGCATGCCATCCCCTCCACCAAGTTAATGCAATAAACTTGATGAGACCCAAGGCTTCGTCGCACATGTTTGAGCTTGTGGGGATGATGGGTAATGAAGGAAAATATTTAATACAACCGAGACAAGGTGGGGTAATGGAAAATTTGACCTCTGCACGATGGGAGGAATGTGAGCAACTCCGCTCATTTGGACTACATTTGAAATCCTCTTTGAATCTCAGGTTGGTGGTCAATTATGTTTTCACCTTGTATGTTTTTTCTTTGTTGAGTTTGGATAGTGAACAAGAGGTGGTTGTTAGCACAATTGTTATCACTGATCTTGGTCGGTTTAGAATTAAATTTGAATATTTCAGGATGGGAGTTTTGGGTATTTATATCATGAGTTCAAAACCCCATTCTCTACTCTTTGGCTATGGGAAATTTTGTTTAATTGATTTCCACCCGAAACTATTCTTAGTACTAAGGTTGGTAGTTGTAATTGATTTCACTATGTTCACCTTTTGTTTGTCTTGGCCTATAATCAATCCTTGGTTGTTAGAATAACATCTAATTTGTGTTTATGTCAGTGTGGATTTGTCTTTGAATATTTAGGAAAAGTTGTATTGGGCACTAAAGTAGGGAGTACAAAGTTGCATACTCCTCTATCTGGCTGTGGACGTTGTTATTCAGAGTCTCACATGTATGAGTATTAGGGAAATTTCCTTTAGTTATGTGTTGGCCCTCATCAACTGTATTTTGAATCCATATTGTGGGGTTGGTGGTCAATTATGTTTTCACTTTGTATGTTCTTTCTTTGTTGAGTTTGGATAGTGCACAGGAGGTGGTTGTTAGCACAATTGTTATCACTGGTCTTGGTCAGTTTAAAATTGAATTTGAATATTCCAGGATGGGAATTTTGGGTATTTATATCATGAGTTCAAAACCCCATTCTCTACTCGTTGGCTGTGGGCAATTTTGTTTAATTGGTTTCCACCCGAAACTATTCTTAGTACTAAGGTTGGTAGTTGGCATTGATTTCACTATGTTCACCTTTTGTTTGTCTTGGCCTATAATCAATCCTTGGTTGTTAGAATAACATCCAATTTGTGTTTTTGTGGGTGTGGATTTGTCTTTGAATATTTAGGAAAAGTTGTATTGGGCACTCAAGCAGGGAGTACAAAGTTTCATACTCCTTTATATGGTTGTGGACGTTGTTATTCAAAGTCTCACATGTATGAGCATTGGGGAAATTTCCTTCAGTTATGTGTTAACCCTCATCAATTGTATTTTGAATCCATATCGTGGGCTTGTTGCATGGTCAAGATTCAACTCTCTCTTTTTCTAACAAAAGGTAGACTATACATATTTACAAGAGATTGAGAGGATTCTAAGGACACGTGAAGAAATGGTCCAGGGCAATAGAGCATCTATTTTCTCTCTTATATCTAAGTTTCATGGATATGAGCCGTAATGTATCTCACAAATTGCAGAGGTTATGAGAACCTTGGTTCAAGTTAAGCAACAATGGGTCATTCTAGAGGTAGAGTGCAATTTCTTGAAAAATATAGTGGAGAATTTGAACAAAGATGTGCAACCTGTGGATTCTAATCAACAATTCTTTGGTCAAGGGGAACATAATGATGTGAATATTGTGATCCAATGAATAGAAGATATGGTAATTGGAGAACAAGAGTCAATTTACACTACCATAGGCCACAAGTCATCATACCTTCCATTAGCTTATGTTTTTTAAAATTACCAGGTTCTTAAGTATCTTTTATAGATTATATTGTAGTAGAAAAAACTGAAATTTTTTGCCAATGAATATATGTAAACTTTGTATATTATTTTGGATTTATACAAACAACTTGAACTTTAAAGACATTATATATATTTAAAGAACGTTGTTAACTACACTTCAACCATTTTTTATAATTTAAATTACCCAATTTTTATTAAAAAAAAACGCAAAAACAATTCCAAAGCTAAAATAGATAAGTACACACTCTATTGCATTTGTGATAATCCTTTCTAATTCAATTCTTGTCTTCCTTTTTAACTTCGTCAATTCTTCTTAAAATGTGTTTCTCCACTCATACTTAAACTTGTTATAAATGCTGATTTTACTTGAAAAGCAAAATAACTAACCAACAACAAAATGTATTTTGCCAAATCGAATTCCAGGGGTGTAAAAACAACCATGGAAACCCAAAATCTCAACAATTGAATTCACTCTTCTCACAATTAAAATAAAGTTGAATTGAAGAAAACTCTAACAAAATAACACCAAAAAATTAAGAAAAATATTATGAAAAGGCCATCTTTAAACCACGCTAGCCATATTTACACTGTGGAAAACATTTAAAAATTTACCTTGTGGTCATGTCTGCTTCCATGTAAACAAAAAGTTTATATGAGACATGCATGTGTTCACTAAAGCAATGACATTACACGAACATTCTTTCATGATTTGGTAGTTTGGTATGCCTATGTGCGTTGCATTTCCAAAGGAACTCTCTAAATACAAATAGACCAAACATTCTTAATCACACCAAAGGCTTTAACCTACATGCACCTAGAGGATTCCCCCAGGCCCCACAAGACTGTGCTAACTCTTCACCAATCAAGAACGACGTGTCTCCTACAGAATGAACTGACACTTCACCAAGAATGATGTGCCTACTACAGTTGAAGTGATTCGATTCGATTTGGTTGCCCCGAGGTGTTTTCCAGTGGTGAAAAACAATTTTAATACCAAGTTGGGAAGGCTTCTCACAATGGAGTGCTTACACAGTCAATGTCTCCTTGCAAAAGGAGGTGTTTAAATTTCTCTTTACTTATTAAATTATTATATACAAACATATTTAGGTACTTATTTAATTATATAATTTCCTTAAATTATAAGATTTGAAAGATTATATTTAAGTACTTATTTAATTACATAATTTCCTTAAATTATAAGATTTGAAAGATTATATTTAGGTACTTATTTAATTATATAATTTCCTTAAATTATAAGATAATGATTTGAAAGAAAGATTTAATTTATAGTTTAAGATAATTTAATTTAATATTAATCAATATGTATAAGTGATTAAATTTGGTTTATGGAAATTAGAAAAGGATACATACACACCCAAAAATATCTATAATAATTTAGAAAAAAAATATATATATATATTAAATTTTGATTAGAAAAAGGTGGATTTTTTTTAAAGAGGTATAAGATTCGGTGCTCTAAACTTATTTGGTTTATGGAAATTAGAAAAGGATACATACACACCCAAAAATATCTATAATAATTTAGAAACAAATAAAATATATTAAATTTTGATTAGAAAAAGGTGGATTTTTTTTAAAGAGGTATAAGATTCGGTGCTCTAAACTTATTGTCTAAACATAACCTAAACTTGAATAGGAAAGAACTATTTGATATGTCAAACTTAAGTGGTGAATTTTTTCAATGGAGTATTTTTACCTTTTCCTTAAAGTATATTTGCCAATTGATTATTTA
>SNQJ01S0032452.1:15831-27219 GCA_010110895.2 Picea sitchensis | reverse complement strand
CCTCCAGACGCCACGCGTCCACATGAATAGACGGTTCAGATCCCGTCGGGATTTCGCATATCGCGAAATCGGGGATTTCGTTGTAGAGTGTTCTTTACATTAAGAAATCTCGATCCCCGAATTGCCGATGAGGCCTCCTGGCTGCCACGTGTCCATACAAATGAACGGTCCACATCCCAGCTTGATTTAACGGCTGCGATCAAATCGGGAAATCGCGTCTCGCGATTTCGGGGTTTTCATTGACATTGTTCATGGACTCATGAACCTCCGATTCCTGATTTTCCGATGAGCATATCTCCGACAATGCTCGATCCTATGCCACCTGTCCTTGCGAATGGACGGTTCCTAATCCTTCAGGATTTCACCTCTGCACAGTAGGACTTAACCACTGCGTTTAACCTCTGCGCAGCTTCTAAAGATCTGACAGCTCTCGTTCTTTCGGGAAATTTGTATGAGATCCTTCAGTCACTGACTCTTCTCCTTTTTCCTCTGTACGCTCTTGCTGCGCGCATTTTCTTCAAGGCTGTTCCTCCTAAGCTTTTACTTCCAAATCCCCACGGGGTATTATTCTTCTTATCCTGCTGTCTCTACTGTTGCCATTAATGACAACAACCATCACTGCTTTCTATCCACTGAATTTGCCAACAATTTAGTCTGAGAGCGTTGACTTTGGTAATAATATTATAGACCACATTGTAGAGTGTGATGGGTCAGAATTGTTTATGATGAGTGACTCTTTCTTACTTGGGAATGAAGATAAGAAAATCAACATTAAGGGTTGAGATCACTTGCCGAGAAGTCCTGGATTCCTACACTAGAAGTTATAATTCCTTTATTATCATCGACCAATAGTAATGGAAGAAGACCGTAGTAAAGCCACATGGCCTCGACACCTTTTCCAATGGCATTTCCTTGATGGACTGGTCCACCTCCTCGATTGTGATGAGACTCATGAGGGCTTGATTTTGTTATAGAGTGATGATGGCTAGCATGTTCCATGTGACTTTGTTCATAGCTAGAGTGTGATCAAGGAGCAACTCTGAAAGAATATCCTTGTAGTAGTTGACCAACTCTGACTCTAATATTTCATGGTCCAAAATTGGGTTCCCTTGATAGTCTTCTAGCTTAGTGATACGGTTAACATACCTTTTATGCATCATGGATCTATGAAATAATTTTGTATTCTTTTCCCCTTCCCTGAGCCATTGTACCCTGGATTTACGTCTCCAGAAGATTTCCCCCTTCTTGTATATCTCCTCCAGTTTTTTTTTAAGTAGATCATCTTCTTGTTGTAGAGAATCTGAAGGGGCCTATGAAATGGATTCTTGTTTGATTTCCTACAGGAGATGTTCTAGAGACCTCTGAGCCTGAAAAATTATTCCAAAAACATTTCTATTCCATTCCCGAAGCTATTTTTTGAAGGTTTTTAGCCTTTTTTGATACTTGTACATTAGTGTTTCATGAGATATTACAGCATTATCCCACCAGGTATGAGAGAGATATGGAAAGTTCAGATGGGTTAACCAAAAAATTTCAAATCAGAATGGCTTGTATTTGGGTGTATTAATCGCTTTGATCCATAACTTAACCATCTAGTGATCATAACCCAATTTTGGGAGGATACTATCCTCGATTAAGGGCTCATATATCATTAGGGTTTTTGATATGAGAAACCGATCTAGTATATAATCAATGTGTTGATATCTAGATCACTTGTTTGACCAAGTGAAAGTGCCATCCATGGTTTCAATATCAATAAAATCTATCTTCTCAAGGACATCCCGAAGTTTGCCATTGTCCTGATCAATTCGTCTTGTGCCCCCTCTCTTTTATTCAAGTGAGAGAATTATGTTTAGGTCTCCCTATAGGATCCAAAACTGAGGTCCCACCAGTTCATCAAGATTAGAGAAACTTCTCAGGAAATAGTCTTTTTCCTGATTATTCTGGGGTCCATATACATTTGTGAGTAGCCCCTCTTTACTAGATCTAATAGCCCAATAGTGCACCAACAACATCCATGTTGTAGAGAAGTGTTGATATAAGATGATTGTCATAGGATTCCAAAGGATATCCAATCCTCTCATCGCTCCATTATTCATTGTAGAAAAAACTGCATTTCCTACAAAATCTTCAGAAGACCACTACAACTGTGTCACCTGCACATTTTGTTTCCTATAGAAAAACAATATATGGTTCCTCTTCCATGATACAGTTTCAAAGAATCCTTTGTTTGGTTCTTTTGTTTAATACCCTTACGTTCAAAGAGATGATATTGATTAAGAGGAGTTAGGGGGAGGAGAAAAAAATCCCTCGATGAGATGTCGGATCTGTCATGATTTTATCATGAAATTACCTACCTCTTTGATTAATTGTTGCATTGATATACACCCCCATCACTTTCCTTCTCTAAGAACTTTTATGTGTTCTTTTCCTGGGTCTGATAAGATGCCTAATATTGAGGTGGCTCCTACTATGGACTCAATATATACTTTGTGTACCTTACAAAGTTGATCTAATTGAATGTATTGATGTTCTTTTCTATTGAAATATTCCTCCAAATTTTCCAGATCTATATCATCTAGATCCCTTCCATCCGTATTCATTTATGTGTCCCCCCCTCATTTAGAACGTTATTTGTATCCATCTGAGTTATGGATTTAGGTTGAAAAATATTCTCTAAGACTTGATCTGGAGTTTGCTTTGCCTTACCTTTGTCCTTTTGTTTGTTGTCTTTTTGATGAGGGTTTTCCACTTCCTCTGATTCTGGTAACTAGATTAAGGCATCAAAAGAGTATCTTGTGGAGATATTCTTTCCTATTCACTATCTAGGTTGATTAGGGATTTTCTTCTTACGTCTTGAGACCTATGTGAATCCATATTTTGTATTTTCTTCAATTGTTGGTTGTCCAGGCTCATTTAAGGGACAATCTAGGGATAAGTGTCCATGCTCAAGACATTTCTTGCAACGAAAGGGTATGTGCTCATAATCGATGGTTTGGTGCTAGTCCTCATCTTGATATTCCAGGGTTAAGGATATCGATGAAGCTTTGGATATATTCATATACACACATATCTGGGCATAATAAGTGTATCTCCTCTATTTTTTTGCTTCTGAGGATTTAACATACCTTCCAAGGGTATTTCCTATACCCATGAGGATTTATTCCAGTCAAAATTCCTGAGGAAGGGAGAAAAGGTGAATCCATACTGGCGCAAAAGAGAAATCCTCCTTTTCTAGGCTGAAACAATCTGTCCAAAATCGAAGATACAACCCTACAGAGTTGAAGAAATACAAACCATTTTCGAAGATTCGATCCTTATCTTCAAGGTTGAAGAATATAATAGTGAAGAATCCTTTCAAACTTATACTGAGTTTGTAATTACCTTTAGGGTTCCACCAAATTTTTATCCAATGCATGAGATCCCGCTCAGAATGCCATAGCCCTAAACATTTTCCTATCAAGGCGTGGTCCTTCATAAATTGGGTGTTCTCTTCCACCCTTCATAATTAATTGCATACCTTGGAGCATTAGACAATTTTGGAATACATTTCCTCGATTCCCATGTTCAATTTTCCTTTGGATGTGACATATCCACTTCCACCTCCATGGATTTTTCAAATCGTTGCTCATCTTGTAGGATATGTTCCCAGATATGAGGTGGCATATCAAATGACGATCGCTTGTTCCTGGCCCCTAGTGCCTCATTTGCTATTGCATTTCTATGTGAAGGGGGTTTTCACCCCCCCAAATCCATACGAAGCTTTCAATCTCCCTTTCCCCTTGGTCTTCTCTGGTTGCTTTGGAAATGCACATTAGGAAGTCGCATAGCTAGATTTTTGTAGACATGCAAACCCTAGCTCAAGTTCTGCTTCTTCTCACAACCTCATGTCCATAAAGCAATTAACTTTATAATTAATTTAATAAATAAATATTTAAAACTAAATAAATATAGAGAAATATATAACCACTACTATTGTTTTCATGAAAGAAATATTAAAAACAAGAATCACCTTAAACACATTCTGGCACACTTACACTTATTACCCTTTTCTATAATTTTAAATGATATATTGCAAACAAAAATCAATTTGAATTATTCAATGAAAATAATTCAGTTTAAAAAAAAAAAACAATTGAAAAGTAATAAGATGTTTTACAAATTTTCTTTTACATAGTAAAATTCTTAAGGTACATATGAGTTTTGATGTATTTTACAATTTTCATTCTTAATAAAAAAAATATAAAATGTGACACAATTCAGCAGTTTGCTGAACTATGTTGATGATCCTCTAAATTTGAACCTAATGATCCTCTTAAGGGTGATTTTTAGGGGAGAAATTTCACCAATTGGTTATTTTTTTGTCATTTTCTGAAAAAATTATCAGTCAATTAATTAAAAAATCACCTATTTTTTAAACAAATATGATTAAATTGATAATATTAGAAAACAATACAAGTTTTACTAGTAAATTATATGTTGTTTATTTAATATTCACCTACATATCTATATATATGAATTTTTTCCATCAAAATAGTCACCTAGAATATTAAATATAGATATAATATTTGAATCCTTTAAAAATACTGACGAAACACATATTCTTGACCATTAGGTTCACCCATTATTTTCTATGATACTAATAATTTTGTAATAATTCTTTATACAAATCCACTTATATTAAATAGATTCTCATATAAATAATTATTGTTTTAAAGTTTAACTAATTAAATAATTTATTAATTACCCCATAAAAGAAATTTGGAGCATAAATCTAAGTTGCAATTCTTCTCTTGTAATCAATCATTGTGTAGATAAGTTCTTATCAAAAAAATTAATTCATATAAAACAAAAATAATATAATATAGGCTCACAATTAAAAAAAAAATACATACAAAATTATGAAACATAAATACAATAATGAAATATAGATTCATATTAAATTCTACAACCTAGTATTTCATATTAAATTCTACAACCTAGTATTCAATAGATTGTAATGTAGATAGGTGCTTTCTCAAAAAATTAATTAATATAAAAAAATGGATACATAAAAAATTATGAAACATAAATATAATAATGAAATATAGATACATATTAAAATCTACAACCTAGTATGAAGAGATTGTGATGCATGTCCTTATATGTTGGTCTAATATAATATTTGTTAATTAAAAATAAAGTAGTAATAATCATCAAAGGTATTTTTGTTGTTTGTTCTTAATTGTTTGTAGCCAACGAATTTGATATGAACATCCTTGGTATTGCAAAAATAGTAGTTAAGTGTATTTATAGTCATGCTTCATGTTATTAATAAATTAAATGAAAAAAAAAAACATTTAAAAAAATAAAAAATTAAAAAGTAGTCTATTATAATAATAAAAAAATAAAAAATAATTATTATAATAAAATAAATCACTATAGATTTATTTTAATTTTGAATCTATGGAGTGTTTATACGGATCAAATATTTGATGTAAAAAAATTTTAAAATGCAAAAAGTGAGGAAATGTTTACAAGTCAAGGGATTTGATCCCTCTCAACATTACATTCAAATGTTAAGTAGATGATGAGTTAGATATACGATAATTCTTTCTATGAATCAAGTATGTTATGTGTGTCTTCCTCCATCATTTAGGAATTGTAAACAAAATCCACTCTTAAGTATAAAATGCTCATATTATTTTACTTTCTTACTTTACTTATTTCCATTATTGAGCCTAGAGGTGTTTTATGATGATATTTCATTGAAAATGCATATTCAATATCACTAAACCCTAATTGCATATTATATAAATTATCATGTTATAATTAACAAGTTCTATATATTTAATATTATTTAAATCCGGAAATATATATTTATATGAATATGGGTCTATCATGCACACCACACCTATACACTGACACAATACACAATACACATCATTATCATAAATAATAGAATCATAAAAAAACATTATATTGTAGGTTAATTTAATAATGAACATCAAATAATCTATATATATGATAAATAATCTAATTTATATATTATGATAAATAATAATCTATATGATATACTAAATTATGATTCATAGATTATTCTATATGTGAGATCATATTTACATTAAATTACAATATATTTAGATATATTTATATATGAATATCAGCTTTAAGAATATGATCCATACTAACATATAGATTATATCTAGAATTTACACGATTCATGTATTAGATTAAATTTAGTAATCCACAGTGTGTATAATATAGATCTATCCATTGACTTATTAGTGAGTGAAGGTTCTTTTTGAATTAGGGTTCTTTTTCAAGGTCTTATGCAGGTTTTATTATGTTGATATACATTTGAAACCAATAACTAACTATAAATACAATGAAAATCAAGTATAATATTTTGAATAATTATTACAAATTTGAGTAATATTCCTAAATAATTATTAAGATGAATATTAAATCTAGATCAATATCAAAATTATCTTAGGGGACCAACAATCTCTTAATTGTTAATTTCCAGAATATCTAGATTGCGTGGAGGCCTCAAATTTAGCATGATCTATTGCATATTTATTATGTATCATATAAATATATAATATTACTTTTTAGCTAGTTTAATAGACAAAAGTAATTATGTTTTGGACATCCATCTGTTTTCAAATTGTTTCAAATGTAAAATAACAAAATGTATAATGGGTATCTTTGTTCTAAGACTTTTGCGACCATTGATTTGATGAGATAGTTCTTTCGGAATTATGGCATTTGTTTTTTCATTTTCGAAGTTTCGGACCAAACTAGTGTGGTCCATCATCAGAAAAAAATTATGAGATATGAAGGAAAAGATATTATTATTTATTTACACTTGTTATTTATTTAACAAGTGTAAATAAATATCTGAAAAGATATTATGAATAGCCGACTTATTAAAAGTGAAATTAATGATTTTTTATAAAACTTAAAAATATTGTTTATTGAGAGTAGACTTAAATCAAATGAAAACAAGAAATATAAAAACCTAAAAATATATATTAATTATTAATTGATTTTCTAAATGAGTCATTACGGTTAGTGTTGGGATCCAGTTTTGACTAATTTTTCATCCATCATCTATGTTTAGATTGTTAGGTTGTTTTTCAATTTTGATTGCTTCTCTAAATTTCCTATTGTGATAGTGATCTATCTTGGCAAGAATTTTGGCGTCTTCAATACAAATGTGATGTTTAGTTTTGTCTGAATGTTCTTCCAAGGCTGAGGGATGAGTGTGATTATGTTTAATGTCAGCGGCATGTTCTTGGATCATAATTCTAAAGGAGCGACGTGTTTCTCCTATGTATTGTTTACCACACGAGCATGGGATCATATAGACACCCTTCTGTCTGATGGGATCAACATGGTCTTTGACTAACCTAAGGGAATTTCTAATAGTGTTTAAGGGTTTGAAAATTGCCCCAATGCTTTTCTTTTTCAAAATCCTAGCAAGCTTGTCTGTTGTCCCTTGTATATAGGGTAATAAAACCTTGGACGCATCATTATTCGTTTGTTATTTATTTCTAGGTGTTTTGGTGGAATTTCTAAAGGCTTTAATGACCTGATGTTTTTTATAGCCGTTATCCTTGAAAACATTAAGGAGATGATATTTCTCTTCATCAAGGTGTTCATCATCGGAGATTCTGAAGGCCCTAGTGGCTAGGGTGTTGAGAACCCCTAATTTTTGGGCAAGGTGATGATGAGAATTGGCATGAAGGTATTGTTCGGTGTGAGTTTTCTTCCTATAAACTTGGTGGGCTAAGGATCCATCGGGTCTTTTTGTGACCCTAACATCTAGAAAAGGAAGACTACCTTTATCTTCCACCTCCATAACGAATTTGATGTGATCAAAATGTTTAGTGAGGTGATTCACAAATTCATTAATTTGTCACAACCATGGGGCCAAATGACAAAATTATCATCGACAAACCTATTCCAGTATTTAGGTTGGAAGAGTGAGGAGATAAGGGATTTGTTTTCTAAATATTCCATGAATAAATTAGCGATGATGGAAGACAGGGGATCCCATAGCAACCCCACAGGTTTGTTCATACACATCAACCTCGAAACTAAAAAATGTGACTTCAAACATAATATAAAAAGAATAATGAGGTAATTAGTAAGCACGCAAATAATAGTATACCCCAAGCAAATTCAAAAAATAGTAATGAAAACAGAAACCACGCAGAAAACAATAACCCCCACGCAAACTCAGAAAACAATAATGAAAACAGCAACAATGCGACTAACTATTATCCCCACGCATTTAGCAATAACCCCTACACCTCTATCACGCAGAAAAAAAATCTGGAAAACCACAATGAGTGTAAAAATGCGCGTACAGTTGTAAACATACGCAGCAGTGATAGCCACAACGGTTTTGATCACAGCACATTTCCCTTTCAGTTTAGTGACAGCCATATCCATAACACCACGCGTAATACTGACCGAAACGTTAATGGTAACAACCCAAACAATGAAAACAATAATAACCACGCAGAAAACAATAATCCCCAAGCAAACTCAGAAAACAATAATGAAAAGAGAAACAATGCGACTAACTATTATCCCCACGCATTTAGCAATAACCCCTACACCTGTATCCCGCAGAAAAAGACCATTAGTGGTTGTATGGGTAACAATAATAACCTTAATCTCGTCCCTAGTATCTACAATAATGATGAACGTAATAGCAACCGAGTTAGACCCATTGAACGTAAGAATCTAGTTATCAACTTATCTACCCATCCCATGAATGAATACACTAGTAGGTTACTCGAAAGAGGTCTTAACTTTGCTATTGCCCCTCACAAAATTCATGTTGAAGATATCTTATTCAGCATTGAAAATGGTATTAAAAAACTTTCAGATAATGTTAAAGAATAAATCAGACAAGACTGCTCAGTAATTCTACGTAGAGAAAAACCACCAAAAAGCAGTATCACTAAAGAAGATTTCTTGGCTCTAAAATCCCTAAACAGTAATAGGAATTTAGTAATCCTAAAAGCAGACAAAGGTGGGGCTGTTGTGGTTATGAACAAGGATAATTACATTAAAAAAATGTTGGATCACCTCAATGACAACCGTAGTTATAAGAAACTTAATAAAAATCCCCTAAATAAGATTGCAAGGGAAGTTTCCAATGCCATTAAATTAAGCAACATAAATGATGATAATAAAAAGAAATTGCTTGTTAGTTGCCCTTCAATCCCAAGGATTTACAGACTTCTTGAATCCTAATTCTAAAGGAGCAACTTGTTTCTTCTATGTATTGTTTACCACACGAGCATGAGATCATATAGACACCTTTGTGTCTGATGGGATCAACATGGTCTTTGGCTGACCTAAGGGAATTTCTAATAGTGTTTAAGGTTTTGAAAGTTGCCCTAATGCTTTTCTTTTTCAAAATCCTAGCAAGCTTTTCTGTTGTCCCTTGTATATAGGGTAACAAAACCTTGGACACACCATTATTCATTTGTTCTTTATTTCTAGGTGTTTTAGTGGCATTTCGAAAGACTTTGATGACCTGATGTTTTTTATAGTCGTTATCCTTGAAACATTAAGGAGATGATTTTTCTCTTCATCGAGGTGTTCAGCATCGGAGATTTTGAAGGCCCTAGTGGCTAGGGTGTTGTGAACCCCTAATTTTTGGGCAGGGTGATAATGGGAATTGGCATGAAGGTATCCAGTGTGATTTTTATTCCTATAAACTTGGTGGGCTAAAGATCCATCAGGTCTTTTTGTGACCCTAACATCTAAAAAAGGAAGACTACCTTTATCTTCCACCTCCATAGTGAATTTGATGTGATCAAATTGTTTATTGAGGTGAGTCACAAATTCATTTAATTTGTCACAACCATAAAGCTAAATGACAAAAGTATCATCGACAAACCTATTCCAGTATTTAGGTTAGAAGGGTGAGGACATAAGAAATTTTCTTTTTAAATATTCCATGAATAAATTAACTATAATGGGAGACAGGGGGATCCCATAAAAACCCCACAGGTTTGTTCATAAGCATCACTCTGAAAACTAAAAAATGTGTACTTCAAACATAATATAAAAACAATAATGAGGTAATTAGTAAGCACGCAAATAACAATATACCCGAAGCAAATTCAAAAAATAGTAATGAAAATAGAAACCACGCAGAAAACAATAACCCCCACGCAAACTTAGAAAACAATAATGAAAACATCAACAATGCGACTAACTTTTATTCCCACGCATTTAGCAATAACCCCTACACCTCTATCACGCAGAAAACGAATCCGGAAAACCACAATGAGTGTAAAAACGCGCGTACAGTTGTAAACATACGCAGCAGTGATAGCCACAATGGTTTTGATCGCAGCCCATTTCCCTTTCAGTTTAGTGACAACCATATCCATAACACCACGCGTAATATCGACCGAAACGTTAATGGTAACAACCCAAACAATGAAAACAATAATAACCACGCAGAAAACAATAATCCCCAAGGAAGCTCAGAAAACAATATTGAAAAGAGAAGCAATGCGACTAACTCTTATCCCCACGCATTTAGCAATAACCCCTACACCTCTATCCCGCAGAAAACAACCATTAGTGGTTGTGTGGGTAACAATAATAACCCTAATCCCGTCCCTAGTATCTACAATAATGATGAACGTAATAGCAACCAAGTCAGACCCATTGAACGTAAGAATCTAGTTATCAACTTATCTACCCATCCCATCGATGAACACACTACTAGGTTACTAGAAAGAGGTCTTAACTTTGCTATTGCCGCTCACAAAATTCTTGTTCAAGATATCTTATTCATTATTGAAAATGGTATTAAAAACCTTTTAGATAATGTTAAAGAAGAAATCAGACAAGACTGCTCTGTAATTCTACATAGAGAAAAACCACCAAAAAGCAATATCACTAAAGAAGATTTCTTGGCTCTAAAATCCCTAAACAATAGTAGAAATTTTGTAATCCTAAAAGAAGACAAAGGTGGGGTTGTTGTGGTTATGAACAAGGATAATTACATTGAAAAAATGTTGGACCACCTCAATAGCAGCGGTAGTTATAAGAAACTTAATAAAAATCCCCTAAATAAGATTGCAAGGGAAGTCTTCAATGGAATTAAATTAAGCAACATAAATGATGATGATAAAAATAAATTGCTTGTTAGTTGTCCTTCAACCCCAAGGATCTATGGGCTTCTTGAATCCTAATTCTAAAGGAGCGATCTGTTTCTTAAATGTATTGTTTACCACACGAGCATGGGATCATATAGACACCCTTATGTCCGATGGGATCAACATGGTCTTTGACTGACCTAAGGGAATTTCTAATAGTGTTTAAGGGTTTGAAAGTTGCCCCAATGCTTTTAGTTTTCAAAAT